>CM036539.1:7848990-7995171 GCA_020745685.1 Tautogolabrus adspersus
CCTAAAAAGCAGAGTAAGAATAGGGACAGTGGTGAATAAGGGGAGTGAATACAGTTGAAAGCAGACTCAACAGAGAACACAGCAGGTAGCGCTACATACTTGGGACAACCCAATCACAACATATTCTAACATCACAAACATACCGTACATTGTGTCATTACAACAGAAGCCATCATTATAACAGCCCTGAGCAAACTCAAAACATGATGAGAGAGAGAGGAGGATCCTGGTTTGGTCATGTACTCTGACCTCTTACCTAATCCAAGTCAGAGGGACATTAGTGGTTGGGGAGAAGTTGTCACCCGCTCTCTGGGATTTTCAATGATGTCTGAGTTCTGACGGCTGTTGTTTACAACCAACATTTTAATAGATCAGTGGTCTTACCATGGTTGGATGTGCAGCATTTGGATGCTCTAACCGATCCAAGAAGGGGTTCCATATGTATGGCTTCCCTAAAAACATCGAGCGAAGGAAGAGATGGATGGCAATGGTCAACAGACAAAACCTGTGTCTGACAGAGGACAACAACAGCAGAAAACTCTGTCATGTAAGTAATGTTCACAGAGGTGACATGACTTGTTAACATTTTAAAGGGCATCATATTGTAAAGTGTAGAGAATTATGACTCTTCACTGACATTTGAAGTGTGCAGTGGAAACTGATTTTACAAGCCTACCTACAGGTACACTTTGAAGATGACCAATTTATTGCCAGCAAATCAGGAGGAAATTCGAGGTTGAGGCCAGATGCTGTGCCGACAGTATTTGTACATCGGCCTAAGCCGAAAAGGAGGAAAGCCACATCGAGGAGTCTGCAGCCTCCAGCTGTTAATGTCAGGAATGATGACCACAATTATTATGACACATCAAACATCGGTATGATATATGCAGCTAACAATGTTTCCCATGTTATATATGTGACCCGGTCATAAAATGACAGGAAAGGACACAGAAATATATTTTTTCGTGGGTCTTTTATTCCCCGACTGGGCTTATACAAAACATAAGAACAGCATTAATCCTTTTAATTTGATTGTAGCTAACCACTTAGTTAACAGTATAGGATGGCTATCTTCTATTTCAATAAATGCTTCAAACTATTCACTTCAGTCAAGCTCACTGTCAAGCTTACTGTCTGACCTCGACAAAGTCTGGCTAAGTTCACAGAGACATACAAAATACACAGAATAAAGTGCTAATATTAAACTGTCTAAGCACTAAAGACGCATGTCTATACTAAAGACAAATATCTATGCTAAAGACAAACGTCTATACTAAAGACAACAGTAGTGGCTCGTTTCTGAACAAAGAAAACAAATACAATTCACATTAGTGCATGTCTTCAGCCACAACATCATTCTCAATAACCTCAGTAAAGTGCATTACTTCAAAATACATTCATGAACAGAATTATTCAAATGCATCTGTAACAGTGTATACAGTTTCACATGAGCATAAAATAACAGTACATAGCATAAAAAACAACAAACTTACTTTAACTCCAGTGTGCAGCCTGCACCTAATGACGCACACACACACACCTGGATCTCAACTCCTTATCTCCCCTCTAGGGCAAAAGGGCACAAAATACACACTTAATAAGAACAGTTAGCAAATCGCTAAATGCTATGTACTTTTGCTCATAAGTTTAATACAAGACCACTCACGCTGCCCTGCTGTTCAGTCTGTCTCCCAGCGCGGCAGCTAACACACAACCTCGACACGTTTTCCTTGATCTACATAAATCGTCAGGAATACAAGATCATCGTTTATCAGCCTTACTCAGTAAACTTTAATATAACTATATCTACTGCTGCTGCAGGCTATTTTTGGATTACATTAATGTTTACAAGTATATTTTCTTTTCAATGGACAGATACACACCTCAGTGATCCCACGTTTCGCGGTCGTTTGTTTACGTTCACTGTCGTGTGTCTACAGTCTCATGAGAATTCTGTGCTCTCGCGGGTCTAGCCCTGCGCTGCTCTTAAAGGGACAGCGCTACCTTAATAAGCAGATGCAGCTCTTACAGTCATATTGGCCAGAGTGTATCACATTAGTATTTTAAAACGCCATATAAACTGTCTCTAGTTCACCTGGCTACATATAATTCAAGGATAGACTACACTCCTAATGCAACCTTCAGATTAGTACATACAGCTTCAAAACAACCAGAGTTCAGGGATTTCCTGAAGATTCATATGCCACATTTAGATTATCATACTTTACCATTTCCAATAGATGAACTTAGATGAATGTCACTATAGGAGTGTAGTGTAACCTTAAATGACAATAGGTGCAAATCTAAAGGCAACATACACATATAACAGCAAGAATACCTTGTTATTGTTACAGAGATTGAGGGAGAAATTGAGGTGGAGATCGAAGGGAATGAAAGGGAAATAACAGACACAGAGAGAGAAACAGATGTCAGCAGACTACCAGGGGCCAGTCAGTCAGGGTTGAGAAATGAAGAGGCCAGTTTGCCAGGGTCAGAAGCTCCAGGGACCAGACTGCCAAGGGCCAGTTGTCACCTTAATGTATGAAAAACAGAGAGAGAATGAGAAGGATAGAAAGAGAGAGATGCAGAGACAGGCAGACAAAGAAAAGAAAGAGGGAAGGGATCAGTTAAGGTATAGTTTAAATCAGGGTTCGTATACATTTTTGGAAAAGAAATGTGTGCTCACCTTGGATGAGATGTCCATCACCCCTAGCGTCGAGCTGCATCTGGGAACAGGGAGGCTGTTTGGGAACACAACACTACCTACACTACTATTTTTCAAGGTCAAATTCAAGCACTTTCAAGGGTCATTTTCAAAAATTTCCAGCACCTTATCGCTGGGGTAAAATATATATCTACAGGAATATATGTACTCATGATTATTCATTTTCACTTTTTATCACAATTATGTACATAGTATTACAAGAACACATAACAGTATACAGTATAGTAAACTTACAAATGTGAAGAATGCCTGTGAAGTCCACATCAATGAAAGGCACATACCTGGGGGGACAGGGCAGCCTTAAAGAGAAAGAGTTTGACAGACAAAAAAGTGAGTGATACACACCAATTACATTATAACAGGACTAATGACAGAAAGAGAGAGAGGCAGGACTGTTAATTTCACTAGTGTTATTTCTCTGGTTACCTACCAATGATAAATCATCCGTTTCTGCAAAGCAATGTTTCACTAATTAAAATTCCTGCCATTCCTAATTATATAACCCTCGCTCAAATCACGAGTCACAGACAATGCCTTGACATGCCCTGATCACGAGCTCATTAAACAGATAGGATAGCGGAATCTATCGGCTAGCATGCCATCAAGCATCAGCAAGTAGTACTAGGCTAGTTGTTCACTACAGCCAAGTGAACACGAAACAGTACAACATATTAAGTACAGCCAACACGTCACATAATGAAAAGTATATCCCCAAATTCAATGAAATATTTATCACAAACACCCCCTTATTTCTGCTAGTGCTAAAGTTAGCAGCTAGAACGAGTTCTATATCACACACAAAATCGACTAACGAACGATGGCTGACACGGTCAGGTTCAGCGGATAAAAGCCACAATAAATTAAAACTCCTTGACAATACATCAAAATCCTGCTTGTTAGTTACCCAACATCATTAATATAAAAGTTGCTAGCGATTCATTACCGGACTCTTACTTTACCTTCACAGCTGGCAAAATCGTGCTAGCTAACTAGCTAGCACGCAATGCTTGAAAATTGGTTGCAACAACCAAGATAAAATATAGATAATTACGCTGTGCATATACAAATGAAGACCAGTGTAAGCATCACAAAGGGCCTCTGATGGAATATAGACAGTTGACAATTCAAAAGAGATCGATATTTCAGCAACTTACCTGTGGAACTATTCGACGCGCTGCAATGTAAGTGAACGAGGTCCAACGCCGAAATGACAATGTTTGGAACTAATCCGAGCTCCATACCCCGGAAGTAGGCGGTACAAAGCGCCGCCATTTTTTACAACGAAGGTCTATGGGAGTGTCGCCACTCTGTTATTATCTATCTCTCTGCTGGCACTGATAAATCTGTCCCTCCCAGTTTCTCCAAACTTGATGTTGGTAAAAATATAAATTTAGTTCCTCCTTTCAGTGAGAAAGATGTTGAAAAGTATTTTGCACATTTTGAGAGGGTGGCAACCACCTTGGAGTGGCCTAAGCACAATTGGACTTTGCTCTTGCAGTGTGTTCTTTCTGGTAAAGCTCAGGAGGTGTATTCCTCACTAACTCTGGCAGAGTGCTCGGATTATGACACTGTTAAAGTGGCCATCTTGCGTGCCTATGAGCTTGTGCCAGAGGCTTATCGACAGCGTTTTCGTAGCTACTCCAAAGGTGAAAAGCAAACCTTTGTGGAATTTGCTCGAGAAAAAGAGATTTCATTTGATCGCTGGTGCACCTTACAACAGGTTGAGACCAAAGAGGACTTACGACAGCTGATTCTTCTGGAGGAGCTCAAGAATTGTGTTACAGAGGCTATTGCAATCTATTTAAGTGAGCAGAGGACGAAAAGTTTGAAGGATGCTGCTATATTGGCTGATGAGTATGTTTTGGCCCACAAAGTTTCGTTTAGTGATAGGTTCCATACTGAAACCAAAGCACATACTTCTCCTCAGCGTCCTCGCTTTGCGAACAAAATATCTAATGGCAACCCTTCCCCTTACGCTGTGTAGCAAAATAATGTATTAGATATGAATTTATCTAATATACCTCGAAGTAGGGCACCACTTCCGATTTAACGTAAGAAAATAAACATAAATGATATTAGTTTATTAATAATCAATCAATCTCATATCAGAATGTGTGAACTCTAGAGCAGCTTAAATCAGGAAAAGACACGGACAATAGTTCTGAATTTTATGTTTAAGTTTAATAAAGAAAATAATAAACCAATAATTAAATGAAACAGATATAAAGAATATAGTTATGACAGTGATAATGTAATTATGATGATGTATGACCAGACATGTTATACCTCGAACTCTATAACTCAACTTGTATGGTGAAATTATATGTTTAGTAACGAGATAAAACGCAGTATTGTTTAATTGATTTAACCATTAAACGAACAAAGAATAAAAAGGTGATTAACGAATTTTGGGATTAAATTTGGACTCGGATTGTTAAGGAGACACGACCAATCTTAATCTCAACACAAGCTCATAGCAGACACTTTACTTGTTGATGTCTCGTCGACTTTCCCCCAGTGGTCTAGCATCGATTCTCTAGGCCCTTCAGGTCCTTCAGATTATCTTTACCAGCCAATAAACTGCCGTAGTCAGTCAGGTGGGAAGTCGGAATGAGCCCGAGGTGTTGATTTCCGATGATGAATGCAGAAGTTGGTTGGCGTCGTCTCCCAAAGGCTCCGAGTGGATCAAAACGGGAAAATGTTCTTTAGAAAGTATTTTGACAGTTCAATTTCCTCTTTAGAATAACCTGATGGCCATCTCGATTTATCCAAATCAGGAAACTGGCGTCAAACGTGAAGATGAGCCCAAAAGTTGAAAAGGCCTTGCTTTAAGCCAGGAAGAATGAAAGAAAAAACTAAAATGTGCGTAAAAGTCAGCAGGAGTCGTTCCTACGGTTCGAAGTCTTGAAAGTTTAAGAAAAGAAAAATACTGCCTTGAAATAAAAACGAAATTAAAAGTGAAGGAACTGACGGTTGGTCACGTGATCCGGATCAAGATGGACGCTTGAGACTTTTCTCTGCTCCAGGCTTCAAATAAATTCTTCACTTTCTCCAAATAAACTCAATACCGTCAGCCAAATTGTACTTTAGAGATGCCTAGACCGCAGCGCGACAAGGATTTTCCTATTTTTTCACCGTCTGATTCCGCCGTTAAGAAGAAAACTGCTCAACAAGCGGCCTCACGTGCCCCGAGCGAGGCTAAGCAAGGTGATGCTAACATTTCAAAACCTACGGTAACTGACCAAGCAACTATGGAGCAGATCTTAGCTGAAATAAAGTCTGTGGCCTCCCGGGTAAACGACATGGATGAATCAGTCGGCGCTCGTCTGGATATCATTGACGGTGCGCTGAGTGAAATAAAAGTATCTGTCACCTCGGTAGAGAGCTCGTTATCGGCTCTCTCTAACCGAGTGACGGACTTGGAAAAGCGCATGGAAGAGTGTGAGGAGAGGGTCTCCGCTACAGAGGACAGCCACGGTGCCCACGGCACCTGCATAGCCGCCATGGAAAAAATTGTGGGGCAGCTACAACTGAAAATTGATGACTTAGAAAACCGTGGCCGACGTAAAAACCTGAAAATTGTCAACCTTCCAGAGAAAACGGAGGGCAATACTCTTCTTGTGAACTTTCTCCAGACAACTCTACCGGCTTTAGTCGGTCTGCCTGCTGACTTTCCCCCGCTGGAGATTGAACGCGCCCACCGAGCCCTGGCTCCCGCTCCGGCTCCAGATAAGCCCCCGAGAAGCGTCTTGGTCCGATTTCTACGATTTTCCCAAAGAGAGGCTGTGCTCAAAGCAGCGTTGAAGAAGCGCGACATCCACCATGGTGGCTCCCAGCTACGGTTCTACCCTGACCTGTCCTCGGAGGTCCTGCGGAAGCGGCGAGAATTTGACACCGTGGGGAAGGCGCTGGCTCGTCATAATAAATATCGTGGATTTGCCTACCCAGCGCGCCTCCGGTGTCTCCACGAAGGTCAAATTCGTCTTTTTGACACCCCTGAATCTGCGGCTGCATTTCTGGATACTCTTAAATGAGGTATTTTCTTCATCTCTAATGTTACCTCATAATGGAGAAAGACGGACCTTTTATATACACTGAACCCCCACTAAGTTGTGCACCTTTTTGTGACCACCACTTGGACTCTGAGAGAATATTCTATATAACGGAGCTGAGCGCTCTCCCCTGGAAATAAGGTGATCTCAGTTTCTTTCTTTTTTCCTTTTTTCTTTCCCTCATCTTTTCGCTTCTTATAACACAGTCATATATAAACTGCTAATTTTGAATTGTATTCAGTTTAAGCTCACACGCTACAGTGCTTTTTCTTTTCCATGATGTTTCCTTAACAATATAGCACTGGCATTTTTAATTTAGTTTTAAGAGTTCACATACCCTTGTATTAATCTGGTGTGGTCTGTGTTTAAAGTTCACCTTACATGATTGTTGTGGTCCAAGCACAATAATGGGTTTCATTATTGTGGGGTGTTTCTCTGTGGTTTTTCATTCAGCCTGGAGTATGGACACTGTTTCGGGTGTCTTAGTTGTTACTGTGATCTAACTGTTAATTTAGGACTTGGACTATGCTTAGAATACCTAGTGACTTCTTCTGGGGTTTTTTTTTTCCTGTTGTTTGGGGACAGGATAGGGGAGGGTAAGCGCTGCTGCTTTAATTTTTTGTGTTTTAGTTTTCTTTTGTTGAATGACTGGAGGGTAGGTTCATTCTTTCATATAATTACTTTCACCTTGATTAATTTCTTTTCACTTAGTACCTGTTACTCAATCACTTTCCAGCCTTGTAGCTCTTATGTCTGGTTCACTTAAACTCACTACTTGGAATGTCCAGGGGTTAGGCCATGTGATTAAGAGGAAGTACGTATTTGAAAAAACAAAAATCTGACATAGCATTACTTCAGGAAACAAGGCTATCTGATGCAGAACATCTGAAACTTAAGAGGGACTGGTTGGGTAAAGTTTACTTTTCCTCCCATTCACAGAACAAGAAAGGCACTGCCATTCTCATAAATAAGAACCTTCCTTTCATCTTGGAACACGAAGAAAAATATTCAGAAGGTAGATATATTTTGATTAGGGGTTTGATTCTTGGACAACATATAACCATTCTCAACGTTTATGCCCCAAATAACGATTCACCCCAGTTTATGTCACAAATGATTTTGATGTTTAACCATCATTGCAATGGCCTGTGCGTTTTAGCCGGTGATTTTAATTGTATAATGAATGCTTCTCTGGATAAATCCTCCCCTGCAAACATGTCTAACCCGAGGTCATCAGCTGTCCTTAAAAATGTATGCACGGATACCGGATTGATAGATATTTGGCGACACTTAAATCCTAAAGTGAGGGACTACACATTTTATTCACATCCTCACAATTCGTATTCCAGACTAGACTATTTTTTTATTCCCCAAATCTTTTTACATTCTGTTCAGACCTGTTGTATGGACTCGATTGTTTTATCAGACCATGCTCCGGTACATCTGTACATTAACCCAATATTTAACATTCCTAAAACTCTCCCACTTGGAGATTCAACACCTCATTTGTGAATAGTGACTCTTTTTGCACCTTTGTCCGGAATAATTTAACACAATTTTGGCTTGATAATAAAAACTCTCCGGTGTCCTCGGCTACAATCTGGGATGCAGCTAAAGCTACCTTGCGTGGACACCTTATTTCCTACAGCTCTCATCAGAAAAAAGTCTTAGAGGAAAACAGAAAAAACCTTGAAAAAGAAGTGTTTAGGCTGGAGCAAATACACAAACAGTCACCCTTACCAGCAAACTTAAAGGCATTAGTGGCTGCTAAGACTGAACTCAATATGGATCATACTCGTCATGTCCAGAAACTGTTACTTTACACTAAACAGAAATATTATGAATTTGGTAATAAGTCCAGTCGCTCACCAACTGAAAAATCAAAACAATGATCGCTCAATTAACATGATAAGAACACAGAATGGGATCCAGTGATTGTCAATAGCACATTCCGTGATTTTTATTAATCACTGTATAGCGCAGAGATGGCTGACGCCGCTGCTATCGCTTCTTATCTGGACAATACTCCTTTGCCTATTATTGCTGAGGAGGATCGCTCCAGCTTAGACGCTGCGTTCACGCCGGAAGAGGTCTGGACCGCAATCAAATTTATGCCAAATGGGAAATGTCCAGGTCCAGATGGGTTTCAATTGGAATTTTTTAAGAAATTCTGGCCAGAGATACATCCGATGTTTATGCCCGCCATTAATGGTATTCTAAGAGACGGCATCCCCCTCTCCTGGAGATATGCTTC
The DNA here is from genome assembly GCA_020745685.1 of Tautogolabrus adspersus. NCBI lineage: Eukaryota > Metazoa > Chordata > Actinopteri > Labriformes > Labridae > Tautogolabrus > Tautogolabrus adspersus. Next base: position 7,858,022 of record CM036539.1, read on the forward strand.
TATTAGTCTACTTCTAAAAAAGGATAAAAACCCCTTGGATTGTTCTTCATTTAGGCCCATTAGTCTCCTCAATGTGGACTACAATTGTTGCAAAGGTACTGGCTTGGAAAACATCCTTCCGAAAATAATAAATCCAGATCAGGCAGGGTTCGTAAAATCAAGATATGGAACAGACAATCTACGCCGTGCTCTTAATGTTGTTCAATATATTAACACTCATAAAAACCCGGCGCTGATAGTCTCCCTTGATGCCGAAAAGGCCTTTGACCGAGTGGATTGGTCTTTTTTGTTTCTGGTATTAGAAAGATTCGGTCTGGGCTCTAACTTCATTAATATGATTAAAACCTTCTATTCAGACCCAATAGCCACAGTAAATACAAACGGCCTGCAGTCTGATGGCTTCCCGGTGCGTAGGGGCTGCAGACAGGGGTGTCCCCTGTCACCTTTATTATTTATATTGTTTATTGAACCTTTGGCTGAGGCCATCAGAATCAACCCTGATATATCTGGAGTTAGGGTAGGTGACGAAAACCACATTATTTCCTTATTTGCAGATGATGTCCTCTTATATTTGAATGAACCTGAGAAAGCAATCCCAGCAGTTTTGACATCTATAGCCACATTTAGTGCCTTATCGGGTTATAAGATTAACCTAGGGAAGTCTGTTGCTACACCCTTTTATATCCCTCATGATATGTCTATACAATCTCCTTTTCAAGTATCCAGGAGGGGTTTCAAATATCTGGGTATCTTTGTCACCCCTGACTTAAACAATCTGTTTGAAACTAATTACTCACCTCTAATTCAAAAGATTAAGACAGATCTGACAAAATGGGCTTCTCTTCCGACTTCTCTCCTTGGGAGAATAAACCTATAAAAATGAATATTCTTCCTCGATTGAACTATGTTTTTCAAAATCTTCCGTGCTATTTGACCCCTGCCTTTTTAAATCACTAAATTCACATATCTCTCGCTATATCTGGAATAACAAACACCCAAGAGTTAAGTTTTCTTTACTTACTAAGCCAAAGGATCTGGGAGGCTTATCCCTGCCTAATTTACAACTATATTATGTCAGCACAACTTAAAACGATGTCAAATTGGTTTATGAACAGGAAGGATTCCCAATGGTTGGGTCTTGAATCCCTATTTTGCTATCCCAGAAGGCTTAACTCCCTTCCTTTTATCAATAATGTGGATCAGTTAATTCATCTCAAAGATAACATAATTGTTTATAGCACACTACTGGTTTGGCGTGATGTAAAGAAATACCTGAATGTTCCCCCTGTCATCACTCTCCGTTCTCCCTTGGTTCTGAATCCAGATTTACCAGCACAGATTAGGAGTATTGGTTTGATGGAGTGGTCATCTAGGGGCCTGTCGAACTTTACAGATCTGTTGGTTTCTGACTCTGTTAAGTCATTTGAGCGGATCAGGGCTGATTTTAATATTCCCTACAAAGATTTTTATAAGTATCTCCAGATTCGTCACTTTATAGGGTCTCTCTTGAGGACAGGCGGGATCCGCTTGAGCTTGTCAGAGCTGGAAAACACTATAGTTCTGGCAAAATCTCCCAAAGGTCTGATCTCCAAGATATATACTTCACTACTTTATTCTGATTCTTCAGGCAATGACTCTCTGAAGCTGTTATGGGAGCGTGATCTGGGGGTGACGTTTAATCCTGTAGACTGGGACAAGATCTGCAGCGGGGTTTTTCCTAAATGTACCTCTATCTCTATACATGAACAGAACTTTAAATTTTTTCATCGAACTTATTATACACTTGTTCGCCTCCAGAGAATGTTCCCTGACACTTCCAATCTTTGTTATAAATGTAATATACACAAAGGTACATTTATCCACTTGTTTTGGTCATGTAGCTGCATCCAGACTTTCTGGAAGGGGGTTCACTCTGTAATTCAGGAGGTCATTGGTAAACAGTTTTTGCTGACTCCTTCTTTCTGTCTACTTAACCATGCTCCAGACAATCTCTCGGACACAGACACCAAATCTCTGTTGATAATTCGTTTGTTTCTGGCTAAAAAATGTATCTCGCTGCGGTGGTCGACTCCCCAGGTCCCCACAGTCGACATGTGGATATCACAGATTTCTGCTCTTATTCCTCTCGAGAAGTTGACTCATGACCTTAATCACAAATCGGACAAGTTTTGGAGGATCTGGGAACCTCTACATTCCTTCTTACAGAAGATATAACTCATCATCTGTCCCTGGAAGATGAGGACTGTTTGCCTTTTTCATTTATTTCACTTACGTGCTCTTTGATTACCCGTCTCCTGTCATCTTTTTATTTATTTACTTATTTTATATATACGTACAGCCCAGCGCTCACTGTTAGTTTGGGGTGGGACTTTTCTGTTTTCTTTTTGTTTTTTGTTTTTTTTGTGGTCTGTTTTGTCTTGTTCTAATGTTTGTCTGTGTTCATAAAATTGAAAAACCAATAAAAAAATTTAAAAAAAAAAAAAAAAAAAGTGAAGGAACTAAGAGTCAGTCTCAGATGGAGGAAGACTTTGACTCAAACTTTCCTTGAGGTGAGCGTGTGCTCGTGCTCGTGAGCTGCACTGAACTGGTCTGCACAACAGCTGAGGTCCTGCTCTGCAGGAGTGATCTTTATCACCCGAGCAGAAGAGTGCAAGTGGTCAACTCCTCATGATAAGGGCGCTGCTTTAATTACCGAGTTTACTCAATAATATTACAAATCAGAACTAAAACATATATACGTCACCATACATTTATCTCTATGTAAATTGTAAATTCACGTAAATGTAAGTCACGTCATATATTTAGATATACGTTTATATGGCACACCCTGAGGGAATCATTAAATGTCAGCCTGTAGTGAATCAAAAAGTGTTATACATTTGACATACTTAATAAGGCAGATTAATAAACATATGAAAAGCAATAGGTGTCTTTAAATAACACCTTATACATCTAATAACACCTCATACGATTATAATACATATGGAACATGTGATTATAACAGCTTACTATTCTCGATGTGTCCTGGCCACCAGGAGGTAATGTTGATCCACCTAAAAATTCTATTAAAATTGACTAACATCTAATTTCTTAAATAGACATCGGATTTTAAGCAGAAAAAGATCATTTCAATACATTCAACGTGACATTTACAGATATGTGGACTCAAAGAGATTTCAGTGTTCATTTGATGAAGAATTAAACATTGTGGTTCAGAACAGAGTCCTGAAGCATTAGTCTGAGTGGGTGCTCTCTTGAGACATACCAGAACTACACATGGCCAACTCCTTTGGGGGAGTTTTTATGGCTTCACAGTTCAAAATGTCATTCTGTTCATGGATATCACGTCTCCTGGTTCCTGTTAATTGTTTATCTAAGGTTTTACGAGTTGATGATATACTCTCGCTTCAGCTTTTCTGAGGGAGGAAGGCTTTCAAATCGTCAATCAGTTCCTTTGGTCTTGACTGAACGTAAATCAGTTAATCCACAGTGTCATGGTTCATGCATGTGGATCTTTGAAGGTCTCAGACATACGTCTTTGTACTTACAAATGTCTCCCAATCATTTACTTGGAGATCCGGCCATAGGTTTGTGTGAGGAACTTTTGTTTAATACAATTGATGCTGCTGAATATCGCTACATATCCCCCTCTTGGAATGATGATGAGGCGAAGACGGTGAAGGCACATCAATCAGTCCAATCCAAGTGATGCTGATAGAAGCAGCGTCAGTAGCAGGTGTGAGAGAAAGGTCGTGTCATATCTATATGAATATACCCAGTGTTACATTAAAACATGAATGGTTGTCTGTTTTAATTGGTGTGAGGGGTTCTAACAAACAAACAAAGGTTTAACGGGATATGGGAAAACTTTGTTTATAGTTAGGCTTGCCACTGATGATTCAATCTCGTGCAACGTGTACGTAACCGACGTGTTTAATCAACGTGAGCGTAGTTAACCTTTACTATTGACAGAAGTGATTCAATGGTTTTGAGTAATTTATTTAAAGTTATGTTGCAGGTGTTTGATTATTAAGTCTGTACCCTTTTAACGGTTGTTAAATCTGTTCGGAGCGAACGTTTCCTTTTTGACTCTAGCTCTCCGACGTGTAGTACGATCGTGGCTATGGCTGCTCGAGTTAAAGGAGGCAAACAAGTGGTTACTATGGTGGGTAACCAATTTAGGTTAAGGTCTGGCTGGTAGACAGAAACCTGGCGGTCTGCAATTTGAAACAATATGGCAGAAGGAAAGGAGGAAGACAAATAAACCAAATGCAAAAAAAAAAAATTGAATCTAAGTTCTTCTCTGAACTTATTCTAAGGTAAAGTCTAACTTTACTTTTCCTAATGCCTAACACTTCCTGGATTTAGGACCTAACTAGGACATTGGAGTCCCCGACCAGTCCCATGGGGTTTTTTTCGTGATTTTATTTGATTGCGATGTGCGCAATGGGGTAGGAAGATGTAAGACAACATTCCCACTTGGAGTTTTTCTTGAGTTGCTTTTTGGTCATAGCAAGCCAGTTTCTGTATGGCTTTCAGGGTTGATTTGCTGCTTTTGTGTTCTGCATAAGGGGAGTCATGGGCGTGTGTCAACATTACCCCCCCTCGGCTTTGAGTGACTACAACCGCAGGTGCAGTGAGTGATTCAAAGGCGAGCATTTGGAGGCCATTGAAGACCTTAAGAGAAGCACAAGCACGAAAGAGGAAGCGTAAAGACGTGCTGGCGGCAAGATCGGCTGCAGAAATTGGATGAGCAGAAGGATCTGAAAGAAACCAAGTCGTAGCTCGAATAGAAGGGTTCCCCACTTCGATCGAGATGAGATCTGAGAGTGTGCCAGTAGGAGCTACTGCAGGTGCGCCTGAAGTTGAGTGTGGGTACACTGTCTTGGGGCACTGTTTACCTCGATCGGGGAAGTAACTGACTGTCATGACATGGCCTGTTTGAAGAGCCATTTGTGTGCAGTCAGTAAGATTGTCCTGACAAAGCTCATCTTGGGTTAGCATCGCAGCAGGAAAGAGGGTTATCGACTCTGCCGGTTTCGTATGCACCACAAGTTCATTTTTGTTGCATGAGAGCAACTGTCGAGGGATGTCCCCGATCACTGGAATTTTTAATTCCAAGTTGTGGACTTTCGTGCTGATCAACCAGCCCAGTGGGGTGGATTTAGGGATCAGGATGTCCTGCCTGGTTTCGTTTTGTACCAGCAGGTGTGTGGATCTGGAGTGCAGATCCTTCAAAGAAGCTGCTTTTATGGAAAGTCCAAGATCGAAAAAGAGAGGTGATGGTTGAAAGAAGACTTGTGAAAGAGGGCGACATTGCCCTGGTTGGATGTTCAACCTTATGGACATCTCTGCCGTGTTGGCAGGTATGAGCACATGAAGTTCGTTGGCAACCTGAAATGCTTCAGGAACTGATTGTCCTGATTTTAGTTCGTCAAGATCTGGGGTTGCTACGTTACTGGGTGCTTTGAATGACCACAACGCGTTGTTGATGGTGTCGACCTGTACACTTAGCTTAACGAGCAGGTCTCTGCCCACATAAGCCGGGTATGGAAGATCGGGTATGACCAGGAAGTGATGAGTTAACTTCTGATGATTCCAAAGCACGTTTAAGGCACATATGCCCTCTGAAGTCAGGTGTACCTGAGAATGAGGTTTGAAAGGAAAGCGATTGGTACCCGGATAGAACATGATGTCGGGGTTAGCTTCCTTCAAAGAGTTGAATAACTCTTGGCTAATGGCCGTCTGATCTGCCCACAGGGCTAAGGCCACTTCTCCTACATGTGTGCCATCAAGATTGATTCCTTGGTTCACTAATGGACAGTGTTCACTTGTCTCTGAAGGGTTAGTGAATGCACACAGAAAGTTCTCTCGCTGAGAGAGTGATTCGTCAGGGGACAGTTCGACTATAGTTGGGGCGATTTCGGCCACACCATTGTCGGTTGCCGTGAGTTGATCTTCGATTGATTCCAACTTGTCTTCTATCTCTTGAAGGGCCTTTCCTAGCTCCTCCCTATCTTCCTTCTCTTCTTTATTAGAAGGATTATTGGCATTTTGAAGCTCTGCGATGAGCTTTTCTGCCCTTCTTAGGGACTGGTCTGTCTCTCTAAGTTGCAGCTGGAGTGCATTATTCTCCTGCTGAAGTTGTGCCACTACCTGTTGGTGGCTTACCTGTTCTGTTACTCGTTGTAACATCTCACTGGTGACTTTCTTGGGTCGACATGTCTAAGGCCATTTGCCCTAGATCTTTTCCTTGAAGAGTTTGGGTTAAAACCGTTACAATAAGACTGGACATCATGTCACGAAGGTGAGGTAGCCATGGTTCAGTCATGCCCACCAAAACAGATTCAAACTGTTCTACTGGATTAGCTATGCTAGCCTGCGCTGAGTGAGCAGAGGTCTCCATCTCTGGCTTCTGTTAAATGATCAAACAAAACAAAACAAAAATTTGGGAAGAGGGAAAAAAATAATTTTTAATTAAAAATCAAGATTAAAATTGAAATCCAAATTAAAATTTGAGATTAAATCAAAATCAAAATTAAGATTAAAATCAAACTTCAAATTTTAAATTCCAAAATTAAAATTGATAATAATAAAAGGAAATAAAATAATAAGTTGCTTTGGTTAATGAGTTTGAGCTAAAGTTCCAATCCAAGAGAGGAAGTACTTGTCAATACCAGCAGAAGCTCTTGAAAACAGGGTAAAATGAGTAAAAAAATTATTATTTAGCTGCAAAAATGAATAAGTTGTAACCTAAAATTTTTGCAGACTAAATGATGAAATCAAGTTTTATCTTAAGGCTTTGGAGTGGAATAAACTTGGATCAAAGATCAAAGTTGGATTTGAATTCCTTTGGGAATTCAAATTAAATCTGTGAAAAGAGCTGCTTAGTATGGAGGACGATACCTGACAAAAGTATAAATAAATAAATGTACAAATAAATACTGGAATAAATAAATAAAATAAGGAATAAATAAATAAATAATTAAATGCGTGAATAAATAAATAAAAACTGGTAAATTAATGGGACATAAATAATTAAATGTCTTAAATTTATTTCTACATTTATTTATTTCCACATTTATTTATTTATACATGTATTTATTTCCACATTTATTTATTTCTACATTTATTTATTTCCACATTTATTTATTTCTACATTTATTTATTTCTACATTTATTTATTTCCACATTTATTTATTTCCATATTTACTCATTTCCACATTTATTTATTTCTACATTTCTGTGTCCGTATGCTAATGAGGTAGGAGGGACAAACGTCAGTCTCATTCAGGATTGGTCAACTGAGCGATCCACTCAGATCTATTCCTGGAGAGACTTCCTGTTGACATTAAGTTCAAATGGAACGCACCATTAGCAGCAGACTAGCATGGCTTCAACCGGGAGACCGCTGGCAGACCTGCTGCGGGAAGTTGCTGACCAGCTTGAGAATTGTGAGTTTATTTTGAGTATGCCATTAGATAGTATGACTAACAGAAATCTTTTTGCCAGTGTATTAAGCAACCCGGTGGTGATAACTGCTTTATTTTTTGCGCAGCACCGGGGACAGCTAACGCGCGGAATTCGCTAACGCCGTCACGTAATGTGATGAATGTGATGAATGTGACACCCAGACACCCAGTGGACAGTAAGTTTCTACAGGAAATAGTTTGTGATTTTAAATCCCATCAGTGGACTAAGTTAAGACGCTGGTGATCAGATTTTGAATGTAATTAACACGGGAACCGAGTGTCGTTAACTGCCGATCTAAAAAAAAGAAAAAAACAAGTTAGAGTAAGAAGCAGACCAACTTTGCCATCGTCTCATTGTGATATTTCCTTAATCTCTACCTATTTAATCTTAGAGTCTACACTCATACCAGCTAAATACTTTTCATACTTAAGTACTCAGTGATCTGTAAACTCCGTGTTCTGGTTTCCATGTTTCCTGTTTATAAAGTAAGAGAATAAATCTTCACACCACCTAGTTGTCTGCATTTAGGTTCTTCACCTGCTGCCTGCACTATAACATGTAGTATTGATCAAAGCCTTTTCCCCTCTCTTGATTCTAGCCGAGGTTTCAAGACTGTTTGGTCCCTACACACAAGGAGGAACTAGAAGCTCCACAAGGCGGCGAACCCCTGGTGTGCCCACAGTCTCCTCTTACACTCATTCCTTTTGCTGTGTTGAGGGTAAAAGTACGGACACAGTCCCCAGCCGATGCGCCAAAGACAGACTTGCTTCTGCAGGGTTAGGGGAAAAACGTCTGACATTTCAAAGTATTGTATGTAAGGTGTCATGATGATGATCAACATGTTTGTTTTAGCTGTCATTATACTGCATTTAAAATTACATTGCCTTAAAATCATGAAGGGTCTTTGTTATGTCAGACTGGTTATTTGCATTTCTTTTTTCTTTCTTTTTTTGCATTTTTTTCAGGTGGTCATACAAATCCAATTGAATTTAAAGAATTTATTTTGGAGGCGTATCCTAAACTCAGACAAGGAGGTGGATTTGAGTTGCTTCGAATTGCTGGGACTACACGAAGTCGTCAACTGATCCTCATCCCATGTCCCAATGAGGGCTACAATGTCAGATATTTAAAAGATCCTCAAAGCCAGATTGGTCATGCCACTATTTTTATTCGACCACTCCAAAGGAACCTAAATCTGGAGCCTGTAAGTTCCTCACTTTATTACTGCTATTGTCCTCTTAAAATGCTGACTGTAAATCATTTAAGGTTTTGAATCTTAAAACTATATATTTTTTTTACAGGTATGTCAACCAGAATCCAACAATATGCTGGCTGGTCCACCTGAGAAATGTATCACATGTGGAGAGGAGTTCCCTTTTCAGGCATAAAAGCTCATAGTGATGAATGCATGAGGTATTGCTCTACAGAATTGTCTTCAATAATGCATACAAACATTGTGGATACTGATCTTAAGGAAAAGTTTGATTTTAATATTTTTTCACTGGCCACTTTTTTTTTCTCTTCATGTTACACAATATAAATTATACTTCTCAATAACAAGAATTACCTTTTTTTACCCAAGGCCATCACAGAACACTGAGGGAGGGACTGAGGTAGCCACAGGAAGTGCCAGCTCCTCGCAAAGTCACAGTAGATTTGTGAGACTACAGGAGAGTGAGACAGCCAGGGCCAGCACAAGCTACTCAGTTCATGCTGAGACAATTGATCTAGATCCCACTGAGGAAAGAAGCTTCCTTGGTTTGTTACATACTTTATTTCAACGATTAGTTGAGCTCTGCATATCAATTGATTCAATATTAATTTGAACATTTTAAAACTATTTTTAGATTGGAAAATTGCAACAAATTGCAAAGATGCAGCAAAGATATTCAAAGAAGAAATTTTAAGTCAGCATGCAAACCGAAAACCACTTGTTCTTACTATGGACCTTGGAGACAGTGCAGAGGACAGGGAAAGGGCAATCCTCTCTTTTTACAAGATGGCTCATGTTGAGTGGGCTAGCCCCTTGACATGCACCCTTAAGGGTAAATTGGTTACACACTTAAAAAACTAAAGCTAAAAAATTTATCAAATCCTATTTTGTTATCTGAAGCCTTTGCTTTGTTTTGCTTTTTCAGGAGATCCAGCAATTGGGGCTGGTGTGACTCGCCATTTCTTTGCAACCATCATGTCCAAACTTCAGCATGGTTTTGAGATGAATTTTGGTTAGTCAAAATGAGAATTTTCACTATGAGACGCTCCCGAGTAGATCACTATAGATGCCACAACAGCTTTTTATTAAAGGAAAATGCATTGGTTTGTGCTGGTTCCAGGCTGAAACCAGACCACCCTGAAAAAGTAGCTTTTTATTAAACCTGTAAGTTTGTGCAGAATCAACCAGGCTATCAAGTGGCTGATTGATATTCTCTTTATTAATGCTGTATGACAGTTGGATATCTATGGGCTTTGATCACTATCTATGTGGTTTGATTTTTTCTGTTTTTATTAAGTGCCGGGAGGAACTCTTCTTTTTGAGGGTGAAAATGATCATCTGATTCCCTCCACTTCCCATTACCTTTTGGAGAGTGACTTCTTTGTTGTTGCTGGACGAATGATTGGTCATTCATTTATACATGATGGGCCATGCCTGGGTGGACTCAGCCCAGCAATCTTGCATGTGCTCTTTGGCGGATCCCCAGAAGAAGCCACTTTAGATATTAAGGACTGTGCTGACCTTGATATCCGTGAGAAAATCCAGTTGGTATGATACATTTTTTCTCAGAAAGATTTTAATAACCAACCCTTAAATATTACATTTTACCCATTGAATACTTCTACAATCACATCACACAGTTGAAATTTTCACCAGAAGGGAGTACTAAACAAAATTTTACAATGTCACAAACTACTACCATGCTGGCCACAAGTGAAATATAAATACAATTGAAATGGTTATAAATGTGGTTTAAGACCAGTTAGTGGATTCAACTGCATGATTGTTAATTATTGTTTAATAGCCCTATTCACTTTAACATTTACTTATGGAATATTAATCTTAAGGAATGAAGAAATCTAATCAAAATAATTCAATTGTCTTTAGCTGGCTGGCACAGCTGAATTGTCGTCTGAAGAAAAGCACATAATCATTGAACTGGCACTGTCTTGGGATTTGCCTCCAATCACAAGTGAGAACAGGAGATGGCTGCTTGACAAGATGCTCCTCCATGCTGTAAGTATTCTGTAGTTAACAGGTCACATAAATCAGGCTGACTTATCAAACATTTTGATGTAGAACTATGAGCTTTTTTTTGTTGTTGTCATAACTCACAGATGGATGTTGATTAGTTTTTCTGTTGTGATACAAATATTTTGCAGGTCCTAGGAAGAACCTCCAGACAAGTGAAACAGTTACGAAGGGGTTTAAAAGAGACACTGGTGTGGCCTCTGCTGACTGAGAGGAAAGACACGATTCTCCTTCTCTTTCCAAGAGGGTCAGAACTACACTGCACACCATCCGTAAGTGAACTCAAGCTGATACTAATCGTACAGTATATTTACTCACATTAAGAGTTACTCAAAAGTTGGATTTTTCTACCTTCTGCAAACCATTTGAAGTGTTATCAGTTTATTTAGTACAGATGAGTTAGAAATTAAATACCAGATGAAACAATGTTCTGTTTCTTGGTAGATTTATTGCTTGCAAGCAGAGGAATCATCAGCATTCACTAAGAGGATTACAGAAATGACTGAATAGCCTAAGTATCTAAGCAGCAAATGTAGTGGTGAAACATTTGTTGTTCAAAGGTCAGACATAAACCAAAAAAATATTTGTTCATCAATAACAATAAAAATGTTCAAATCCTTTCCCAGATGAGCAACAATCAGCTTCCTGGAAGGTGAATAGTCCTGAGATCTAAACCTGTCCTAAATAAAACAGTCCCATCTGGACTTTTACCAAGGACTACATTAAAAGGACTAAAACAAATCTAGATTTTGTATTTGGAACTCATCAATGGAGGTTCAATTATAGAAGCAAGGTTCCAATTAAACTAAACATTCATTACTTTCCTATTATGGCCTGGAAATGTTTGTAGTTTCAGTAGTTGACAACAGAAAGTAATTTAACTACTTGAATCACTATGCAGATATGGATGTAGTTGAACTAGCAGCAAGCTACTGCAAAATGTAGTTAAACTACTAGTTTAATTACATGGAGTAAACAACACTGACCATTCCTTTCACTTTTTTACATCAACAATAACCTGTAAAGATCTGAAATCTTTTGCAGATAATCAATTAGTACAACTGAAGAAAATTCAATTTTCATTGGATAAGCAAGTTCAAAATAGGCTGACTCAATGTAAAAACTGGACAATTTAGAAAAACTTCAAGGACTGCAAAGTACTCGTGGTCCTTTTCCACATGCAAAACAAAAAGTATGTCTCTTAAAAACTTCCTACAACCATGTACTAATGAAATAACTACTAGAAATGACAATTTATCATCATTACTGTGCTATACATATATTCTCTGGACTGCCTAACAAAATAAATGTTAACTGATTGCAAAAATTAATCTGTCAGATGGTCTTGGACAAGATAAAGTGGCCATCACAGGATGAGGATGAAGACAGTGATGTCTCGTTGGAGGACACCTGTAGGCTCACCGGATACCTCCACACATTTATTGAGAATGGTAAGTTTGCTTTAAGTTACTCACCAAAATGTCCTGTATCAAACACAATCGGATATTATCTAAGAGGAACAGGGCAACCTAAGATAGTTCTGGGAAATGTGTTCAAAGGCTAAATACACTTTGGATCAACATCATATAGCAACATTGTCTCATGTGTGCTAAATTAAAACAAAAGATCAATGGCAACACAATGTAGAATAGTGTGTTGAAAAGCCTTTGTGTTAATTCAGTGTTCTGTTGGGGTTTTGCAGAGCTAATACGCGGGCAACATTTCTGTTGGGTTTTCTATAGTAAAATTTGGTCATCAAATTAACATTAATAATTAACTTTATTTAATTATTAATCTAAATCAACAATATTATTAAACTGAGTTAATAAACCTATTAAGGGGCACCACTCTGAAATCAGAGAACAACCAATCTTACCATATCAGTCTCGAATTAATTAATTAAATACTAGTATTATTGATTAATAATCTGTATTTAATAAATTGAAGGCGTGAAATCCGAACACAAAGCCCTTGCACCCAGCTTATGTCACAATGCAAATACACCAGTAATCACAAACAACTGCTCTTTAAATTATAACAGAGTTTATTTAACAAAGAAGCATCAAGTCGATCAATGAAACTCAATCAAACAAATCACCATTATAAACTAAATACAGCACACAAAGTATAAGCAAACAGTGGCACGTGTGTGTGTGTGTGTGTGTGTGTGTGTGTGTGAGAGAGAGAGAGAGAGAGAGTGAGAGAGAGAGAAAGGAGGGGGGGAGAGAGAGAGCAAGATGGCGGCGTAACCACGTGGTGGTCACGTGATGTGTGTGCGTAAGAGAGAGAGAGAAAGCAAGATGGCGGCGTAACCACGTGGTGGTCACGTGATGGCGGACACTCAACACAAGGGGCCGAGTTAAGCTCTGTCTCTGCAGCGTCTGAACGACTACAGTGTACAGGCCTATATGTGTGAGTGTGCGTATGTGTGTGCTGGCGCGATCTCAGACTCGGTCCCCAGATGTGCGTCTGCGCCAGAAGGTGTGTGTGCGTGTGTGTGTGTGTAGGAGAGAGAGGGAGAAAAAGACAGCAGTCTGGAACTTGCGCACAACTCGGGAATAATTAACTTCAATACCAGAAGCCAGTGGCCGAATTTAAGTTAGACGGTGTTTGCACTAGTCTTTTCTGATGATGAAGATATTAGCCCGGCTAATGCTAGAGTTCACAGAAAAACACATAAAACGCAAAAGAGGTTTACACTTTGGACGCGGCGGTCCAGGAAAGGTAAACAAAGAGGTTTTAACCTTATAAAACCCGAGACACAGTGGTCAAGTAACAAGCAAATATTATCCCCGTTTCACATTAATAAATCAATTATTAAATACACTCTCTAAAGCTAACTGCCCAGACCTAATTAAGCCTCACTTGTAAACCGTTATGTCCCGCGGTTGATGAGAGGAAAAGTCCGGTGGTGGAAGCAGATGTCCAGTCTGTTCCAGTGCAGGTTAGCTGTGATGGCGGCGGCTGCGGTTCCCAGCGGGTCGTTGTGTTCTCCGTCGAGCGAGATGATCTCCGTGGATGTCCTGTTCGTTGCAGGACGGGACGAGACGTATTCTTTACAGTCTCTGGATAAACCGTTTTAATTCGGTTTCTGAATGAGACGCTCTGTCGAGATGCGTTCAATGGATAATCAGAGCTCGGGATTCCGGAACACTTTCCTTGCTGGAGGCCTTGGGTTACCTGCGAGTGCGCGCCAACTTTCAAACAAAGAGCAGCGTGCTTTAAAGCGTGAGGGGGGGGGGGGGGGGGGGGGGGTGTATCTCCGGAGGGAGAACAGAGGAGTTGTGTCCCCTAATGCTGGTAGCATGTGAAGAGAAAGAAAAATGGGTGACAACTCCTTTTATTCACCCTAAAATTCACACCTATGTGTTTGGTGTTGCAAAGCATGCTGGGAGTATCCCTGCAGTGCATGCTGGGAGTAAGAGTCCTTTTCCTGGTAAATGAGTACCAGTCAGTCTTCTCCAAAAAGGGACACAGGCCTGAGTTTTGTCTGCCATTCTGGCTGGCCCCAACAGTTCTGTCTTTGGTAGCATCTCCAAACCTTCTTGGGAAACTTTTGCAGTTCTGGGTGGGATGGACTGTGCTTCCCAGACACTTGGATGTAGAGGTGGTGGAGAGCAACTTCCCCAGGTCTTCCACCTGCTTCCAACTGCTGAAAATTCCAGAACATTACAAAGAGTACTGTCACTTTGAAAGAGACCTTCTTGCTGCTATTTGTAGCACTGACACTGGTTTTGGAATGGTCTAATAACAGTATAGTTTTCAACTGTGCAATAAAATTCTGGCGTGTTTGTAAGTTAATACGGCATATTGGTTCACTTAATTATGCCTTTCTGAATGTTAACTCAGTTGTTTAAAGCCAGTTGTTGCTGTTCATAAAATGTGAGAATTTCATGTATTCTAAATTAATTACAGATTGTGTAATGATTTTCAAATGAACATACTTTTCAGAAGGGCCTAATTTTTTTTAGTTTATAATTTTAAGGCACTGGAGTTTTGCTTTTCATGAGCTGCTGTTCACTTTGTGTAATGAATGTAGAATATAAGTTTCACTTTTAAATTGACTTTTCCAAAATTCAAAATTTTCGGGATGCACCTGTAAAAGATCCATGTTGCAGTTTTAAGCCCAATCATTCAGAAAATGTAAACCTAATGCTTGTGTGTTACATTCTAGTTTTTTAATTCTTTTAACAGACCTACATGGCTTCATCCACAAAGTGTTTATTTGAAGCATTTGTTAAATAGAAATCCTGTTATAAAATAAAGTAACTTGTCATTATGATTGTTTTTATCTGTGTTAAAATCATTTCTGACATGTTATCCATCTAAATGATGCAATTCAACATTGGTATCAGAACTGTACTAAAGCACAGCACAAAACATGGGTATGATCATGTTTCACCTCATCACTGTTGCAGCAGAAGAGGGTAGTGCAAATATAGATGCATCAGTAAAACATGCAAACATATTATTGTTTATGTAAACGGTTAAAAGAAAAGGAGAAGTAGAAGGCAAGTTACCAGTTAAATGAAAGTTAACTTACACATTTGAAGCAGGAATTCACTGAAACATTTCTGATAATGACCTCACAGTTTGGACATAGACATCCAAAACATTGGTCAGAGAGCCACCAGGGTCAGGTAGGCTTTCAGCTTCCTGCTCAGTCAGTGAGCGCTGCAGCTGAACATCAGGGACCACAACATTAGGCTGTCGATGACCACATGGTCCGCTCCAGTCCACTCCAAACTCCATGTCAACCTGCAATTGAAGATGTGTTAAAGGGTTAGTTTAGCCAGAGTCTGTGGCCAATATTTCTACACAACGATAAGCCACCTTTATTTAAGTTTACAGAACCTAGTCTGCAACATCACTTGTTTTATCATCTTTTGGGATTGTGGATAAATGTCCTATGAATAATTATGGAATGAACAAAAAAACACATATACAAGGAAAATATAACCTTTCACCTTTTAACTTCTTTTGGAATATGGCAACGCTGGCATTAATGATAAGCACAGCAGGTTCGAACTGAATGAAATACATTTAAAGTCCTGTTTTTAACATTCAGTCCAAATTACTTGTGTATTGTGTTAAGATAAGACTTGAATTACTATCAAGGGATTCTTTACTGAAAATAATGGAAAATAACAGCAAGAGACCGGTTAAACTTCAGCCACGCAAAAAAATAAATAACTAAGTGTTATTCTGATGAATGTTGAATTAAAAATGATGGTACCTTTGATTGTGGACACTCCTGCCAGCAATGTGGGAATTCCTGTTCAGTCCTCTGTTAGCCACCATGTAGCGTGCAATGTCAACATTTTCCCTGCCTTTATCTGACCTCACACGTAAAGGCACACCATAGACATCAACAGCCTCCAGGAAGCTCCTTAGGACTGTTGCTGCACGATTGTTGGTGGCAGCACTCAGGAACACGATGAGACGACTGAAGCCATCAATGCCACCATGCACAAAAAAACGCCATCTGAAACAGATATGTATGTGTACAGAACAGCACCACTATATCTGCATCATGCATCTCTTTATTTAAAAGCCTAGGCATATCTGCAGTCGCAAAGTATTTGGTCACTGAATTTTTTTAGCACTGTATAGTCATGCATATTGGATTTGAAGTGAAAACAATGGTTTAATTTAAAAGGCTGATTACCGGCTTTAATTTGAAGTTGTTTACATCCGTACATCCCGTTTTTAGTCTTGTCAGGCTGTATTACAAGTTGTATATACAATGGTCATCAGAAGTGGATGTATACAAACTCAAATTCAAACAGAGTCAGTATATAAAAGTCATCACTCAATTGTAATTAAATCAAATTGAGTACTGTGCCAAAAACATAAAGGGTGTCACTGTCTATGCCTGTCTAATATTTTCTAACTCACCTGTAGATATAAACCACTAAACCGTTTGGATGCTGGTAATATAAGCAAGGTAAAACTTTGATTTGAATACACAAGAATTTTGATCCAACAAACAATTTTAATCCAGCCACCTTGAATAAGTCAAAGTTCGGCTTGCAGTGATGCTGATTGTTTATACAGTATAATAATGGATAGTTAATAACTTACAGTAGCAAAATCTATAGTGAAGTGGATGTTTAGCTTGTGAATTTGAGCAATGCTACACATTGTTCATGTTTTTAAAATACCTTATCAGTTTGTGATTTCCGTCTATATGCCACAGACTGTTTGGTGCCGGGACAGAGTACAGTCAGTGGGTTCAGCTGAAGAGTGCGCAGCCAAACTCCATGAGGATCCACGCGCCTCATGGATTCCTGAACACGTTGTCCTGTATACAAAACAAAGCACAGATAAGGAGTACTATCAAAACTGTTAACCATTCCCGAACCTGGAAGAAAATTCACAAATACCCGAAAATCCAGAATGGCCGACAGTAAAGAAGCTTCTTTTTGACATCTTAATAAATCCGCACGTTGGCCAAATACCAATGTATTGGTGAATAATCCCAGAACAAATTTAGGGTAAATACTAATAAGACTTACTTTGTATGTGTATGCCTTGTGCATTCAGGTGCCCAACCATCATTTTGTATCCACAGTTGGGATGGCGCTGCAGAATGTGGGTTACACTTTCATCCAAATCGTCGTCTTCCAAAGGAGTTAATAAATCATGGACCCTGATTATCCAAAACAATGACAAAGGTCACGAGACATTAAATGAAAACTGTCTGTCAAATGATCTTAACATTGTATGTAATAATAAACTCATAGACTAATAATAATGTAGCCTATTTTTAATGATCAAACGTGCACCTATATTAGCACACTATAACTGCATCTGTGCTTGTTTTGACAGAGTAAGTTTTACTGAACTCTAAGTTAAAACTGCCGCTAACCTGGACAGATGCTAGTGACACAAAGACAAAAAAATACTAGGCTACATTAGCTGAAATTAAGGACAAGGTCTGATGTGCTGTCAAAACGGACCAGATAGCAAAACATTTTAAAACTTAGCCCGGACACGAGAATAAGAATGTCATTACCAAGGCTGCTTTAATGTAGCCTAATTGTTATGTAGTCTACATGACAATTAGAACTTGAACATACACTATATTGCCAAAAGTATTCACTCACACATCCAAATAATTGAAATCAGTTGTTCCAATCACTTCCATGGCCACAGGTGTATAAAATCAAGCACCAAGGCATGCAGTCTGTTTCTACAAACATTTGTGAAAGACAGGGTCACTCTCAGGAGCTCAGTGAATTCCAGCGTGGTACTGTGATAGGATGCCACCTGTGCAACAAGTCCAGTCGTGAAATTTCCTCGCTCCTAAATATTCCACAGTCAACTGTCAGTGGTATTATAACAAAGTGGAAGTGATTGGGAACGACAGCAACTCAGCCACGAAGTGGTAAGCCACGTAAAAAGATGGCGCGGGGTCAGGGGATGCTGAGGCGCATAGTGCGCAGAGGTCGCCAACTTTCTGCAGAGTCAATCGCTACAGACCTCCAAACTTCATGTTGCCTTCAGATTAGCTCAAGAACAGTGCATAGAGAGCTTCATGGAATGGGTTTCCATGGCCGAGCAGCTGCATCCAAGCCATACATCACCAATTACAAGGCAAAGCGTCAGATGCAGTGGTCTAAAGCACGCTCCCACTGGACTCTAGGGCAGTGGAGACGCGTTCTCTGGAGTGACGAATCGCGCTTCACCATCTGGCGATCTGATGGACGGGTCTGGGTTTGGCAGTTGCCAGGAGAACGGTACTTGTCTGACTGCATTGTGCCAAGTGTAAAGTTTGGTGGAGGGGGGATTATGGTGTGGGGTTGTTTTTCAGGAGCTGGGCTTGGCCCCTTAGTTCCAGTGAAAGGAACTCTGAAAGCTTCAGGATACCAAGAGATTTTGGACAATTCCATGCCCCCAACTTTGTGGGATAAGTTTGGGGATGGCCCCTTCCTGTTCCAACATGACTGTGCACCAGTGCACAAAGCAAGGTCCATAAAGACATGGATGAGAGAGTTTTGTGTGGATGGACTTGACTGGCCTGCACAGAGTCCTGACCTCAACCCGATAGAACACCTTTGGGATGAATTAGAGCGGAGGCTGAGGACAGGCCTTTTCGTCCAACATCAGTGTGTGACCTCACAAATGCGTTTCTGGAAGAATGGTCAAAAATTCCCATAAACACACTCCTAAACCTTGTGGACAGCCTTCCAAGAAAAGTTGAAGCTGTTATAGCTGCAAAGGGGTGACCGACGTCATATTAAACCCTATAGATTAAGAATGGGATGTCACCTAAGTTGATATGCGAGTCAAGGCAGGTGAGCGAATACTTTTGGCAATATAGTGTATGTCATAAAATATAACCAGTCTATAGCTTAATAGTATAAGTATTGAAATGGAATGGCAATGCAACGTTAGCCTAGCCTACTATTAATACACATTAACGTGAGTAAGATTTGCACACAAATATAGCCTACTGTTGCCACTTTCAAACAAGCAAAGGTTACAAAAAAGATCTTGACAGATGTAGGCTAAAATTACCTTATCCCATAATGTGCCATCCTCCGACGAATTGTTCTCTCACTCACACCGAACAGCTGTGCGATGTCCAGAGCAGTGTGCCCCGAATGGAGGTGAGCCTCAATCATATGGGGGGGTAAAAAGTAGGACGGGCGTCCAAAGGTTGCTTCTTCTGTCTCTGAGAGGATGCAGAGTTGGCGGGCAATTTCTTTCAGACTGTCAAACACTGCTGGCTCAACTTCTATATCCATATCAGCGTTGAGCTGAGCTAAGTTGTCAATGAAACCATCCAGACGAAACCGAAGGTAGTCATTTGGTGCATTGTTTTCAACTTCGTTAGCTAATGCTCGTAAGTCATTCGCTAAAACTCTGAAACACGCCATCTTCACTTCTTCAGCTAGCTGTCAGCATCGAACGGAAGTAGTAGATTTGGGTCATCACACTCCTGTGACCAATCCTGAATGAGACTGACGTTAATCCCTCCTACCTCATTAGCATACGGACACAGAAATGTATAAATAAATAAATGTGGAAATAAATAAATGTGGAAATAAATAAATGTAGAAATAAATAAATGTGGAAATAAATAAATGTAGAAATAAATAAATGTGGAAATAAATAAATGTAGAAATAAATAAATGTGGAAATAAATACATGTATAAATAAATAAATGTGGAAATAAATAAATGTAGAAATAAATTTAAGACATTTAATTATTTATGTCCCATTTATTTACCAGTTTTTATTTATTTATTCACACATTTAATTATTTATTTATTTATTTATTCATTATTTTATTTATTTATTCCAGTATTTATTTATACATTTATTTATTTATTTATACTTTTGTCAGGTATCGTCCTCCATAGCTTAGATTAAGATCACAATGTGTTACAAATGTGAATCTCGACTAAGGGTGCTATAATGTTTGGATTAAATCTGGGATTGATTAAAAACAAACATTAGAGAATGTGGATTGTTATTTAAACAAACAAAAACAAAACAAAAGTCTGTGTTAAAATGTCAAAGGTTATTGAAATTGAAATTAACACGCTGCTAGTAGCAAAAGCCTCTAGTTCTAAGAGCAGCAGCTCGGATAGGGTTTGTTATTATTGCAAAAAGCCAGGCCATATGATAGCCGACTGCCCCACTTTGTATAAAAAGCAGAAACCTAAGCCAGTGGCTTTAATTGGTTCTGTTAGCCACCGACTTCCTGTTGTTGACACTGAGCAAGGGGAGGGTTGCTCAGATGTTCCTGAACCATCAGGTTTTGAACCATTTATCATTGACGGTTCGGTGGCACTGTCAGAATCTAGCAATGCCATACCAATCCGTATTTTACAGGATACTGGTGCCTCAAAGTCTATACTCTTGCAAGGAGTGTTACCTTTGTCTAAAGACACTTTTCTTGGTGGTGATGCATTGATTCTAGGATGTGAAATGTCTTGTCTCAGAGCCCCCCTCCACACGGTGTATTTAAGATGTGGTTTAGTCACAGGGTTTGTGCAAGTAGGGTTGCGCCCCTATATTCCAGTTGATGGTGTCAGTCTCATCTTAGGCAATGACCTTGCTGGTAAAAAGGTGTTTCCCGTGCCAGTTGTGACAGACAGCCCGATGCTTACTGAGCAGTGTGACCACAGCGAGTCAGGGCCGGAGGCCTCTGTTTATCCTGCTTGTGTTGTGACCCGTGCTCAGGCTCGCAAAGCAGATTCTGTTGACCTTGCTGACACATTTATGTTTGGTTCCGATGATACAGCCATACAGAAGCTAGTTACTAGTTCTGCAGCTGAGTCTGACAGAGAAAGCAGGAAGGGTAACTCGGCCACTGCTCCTAAGGTTGCTGAGTTGAGGTTGTGCAATCCCGGTGTTACAGCTGAAGGTCCACTGCAGCTGGGTAGACCACAACTAATGACATCACAGGGAGATGATCCTTCCCTAGCTAAGTGTTTGAAGCTGTTAAGCCAAAGGAGGAGTTGTTGTCCCTCCCTGTAGGTTTTTATATTGAAGGTGGAGTACTTATGCGTAAGTGGACTGCTGTTAATGATGGCTCTGACTGGAGCGCCACCTTCCAAGTTGTTGTCCCTTCAGTCTATCGTGAGCAGATACTGAACTTAGCCCATGATAATGCTATGTCGGGGCACTTGGGGGTTACAAAGACTTACAATCGAATATTGAGACACTTCTTTTGGCCTGGCTTAAAAGCTTGAGTGGTTGAGTATTGTCGAACCTGCCATGTATGTCAGTTGGCAGGCAAACCCAACCAGGTGGTTCCCCCAGCACCCCTTCAGCCTATCCCTGTAATAGGGGAGCCTTTTGAGAGACTCATTGTAGACTGTGTGGGCCCTCTCCAAAAATCAAAATCAGGCTATCAATATCTCTTGACCATCATGTGTGTAAACACACGTTATCCTGAGGCAATTCCCCTGCGTTCACTCAAGGCTAAAGCCGTTGTGCGGGAGCTTGTGAAATTCTGTACTACCTTTGGTTTACCAAAAGTCATTCAGACAGATCAAGGGAGTAATTTCATGTCCAAGGTGTTTAATCAGGTTTTAGAGGTTCTGGATGTAAAGCTTCAGGTTTCTAGTGCTTATCACCCTGAGAGCCAGGGGGCGCTGGAGCGTTTCCACCAGACCCTTAAGTCTATGCTCCGCACTTACTGTCTTGAACATGGTCCTGAGTGGGATGAGGGTGTTCCATTAGTGTTGTTTGCCATCCGTGAAACTGTGCAAGAGTCACTGGGGTTCAGCCCTGCCGAGTTGGTTTTTGGTCACACAGTCAGGGGACCTTTGAAGTTGCTTCGTGAGCAACTAATGTCAGAGTCCCCACCCAAGGTAAATCTTCTTGATTTTGTAAGTTCCTTCCGGGAACGTCTCCACAATGCCTGTGAAGCAGCTAAACTGGCCATGGCGGACTCTCAAGTTAAGATGAAACAGCAATTCGACAAAAACGCTGTTAGGCGCTCTTTTCATCCGGGTGACTTAGTACTGGTTCTCCTGCCAATACCTGGGTCAGTGTTGCAAGCCAGGTTTTCCGGGCCTTATGTTGTTGAAAAGAAGCTGAGTGACACTGATTATGTTGTTGGTACTCCAGACAGAAGGCGTAAGTCTTGTGTTTGTCATGTTAACATGTTGAAGTCCTATGCTGTTCGTTCCCCAAGGGGACAAAACCCCTTGAAAGAAGTCAGTTGTGTTGGTTCAGTTTCAGTTGTCACCGCTTGTCCTGCTGCTGATGGCTTGGCCAAAGAGAATTCACCGGCATTGGGTGCCAGGCTTCAGAACTCCCAGTTTTTGGAAAACTTAGAGGCTCAGGTGTCTTATCTCCCTGCCTCTAAAAGGATGGATGTTTGTCAACTGATACATAGCCATCCGGCACTGTTTTCAGATGTGCCCACTCGCACGAATGTCCTGCAACATGACATTGATGTAGGTGATAGCACTCCTATCAAACAACATCCTTATCGTGTTAACCCTATAAAAAGAGAAGTAATGAAGAAGGAGGTGGAGTATTTGCTTACCAATGGTCTTGCAGTTCCCAGCAGTAGCTCATGGAGTTCACCTTGTCTACTTGTTCCAAAAGCCGACACAACTCCTAGGTTCTGCACGGACTACAGGAAGGTTAATAGTGTTACCAAGGTCGACTCCTTCCCTCTTCCCCGTGTTGAAGACTGCATTGACAGAGTAGGGTCGGCGTGTTTTGTGACAAAGCTGGACTTGTTGAAGGGATATTGGCAGGTTCCGTTAACCCCGAAAGCGTCCGACATCTCTGCTTTTGTCACCCCTGATAATTTCCTTCAGTACACTGTCATGGCATTCGGCATGTGTAATGCCCCTGCCACCTTTCAACGACTTATGTGGACAGTGTTGTCTGGTGTACCTAATTGTGAGGCCTATTTAGATGATGTTGTTGTGTACTCACCTGACTGGGAGAGTCACATGGACACTTTGCGCACTGTTTTTGAACGCTTTGAACAGGCTTCGTTAACTCTGAACCTGAGTAAATGTGAATTTGCTAAGGCTACCATTACTTACCTTGGCAAAGAAGTAGGTCAGGCACAGGTTCGCCCTATTGCAGCCAAGATCAGTGCTGTCGCTCAGTACCCAGTACCCACTACTAAGAGACAGTTGCGGCGTTTCCTGGGATTAGCGGGTTATTACAGAGCTTTTTGTCGTAACTTTTCTACCATTGTTGCTCCACTGACTGACCTTGTCAGTCCGACCAGAGAGTTAGTGTGGGATTCCAGATGTGAGCAGGCTTTTAAAGCTGTTAAAGCTGTCCTGTGCAACTCACCAGTCCTTGCTGCCCCAAATTTTGCTGTTCCGTTCAAGCTTGAGGTTGATGCTAGTGGTACAGGTGCGGGTGGTGTTCTAATTCAGGAGGAGCCGACAGGCATAGACCACCCTGTGTGTTACTTTTCGAAGAAGTTCTCCCCGGCTCAGCAGAACTACAGCACTATTGAGAAGGAGACCCTAGCTTTGCTATTGGCTCTACAGCATTTTGAGGTGTATGTTGGTTCCTCCTTGCAGCCTGTTGTTGTCTACACCGACCACAACCCTTTGGTGTTTTTGAATCATATGTACAACAGCAACCAGAGGCTAATGCGTTGGGCCAACATAGCTCAGAGTTATAATTTAGAGATTCGCCATAAGAAAGGCAAAGAAAATGTTGTTGCTGACGCTCTGTCACGTGTGTTTGAATGATGTCACATTATTATTTTTAGTTGGTATTATATTGTGATTATGTGCCATCTTTATGGAGGGGAGTGTTACATCACTGTTTCCTGTTTATGTTGGTGCTCCCTCGGATGACTGGTGGTGATTTCACCTGACTGCAAGCACCTGTAGGCAATTAGGCTGAGTCTATATAGGCAAGGCCTCCTGAATTAACCACTCTCTCTCCCAGCTTCACAGCAGCAGCACCTCAGTAGTTGTTTCCTGGTTCTTCCAGGTACTTTTTGTTTAATTGTCAAATAAACTAAAACTTAAGAACTTAAACCCTTTGTGTTGTGTCCCTTATTATGTTCGGCATTCGAGCCAGCCGTAACAATAGATAGATATATATACATATATATTCACTGACTTGAACTGCTTCAATCTCAATAACACTGGAAGAATGGACTGTATCAACATGGATTTCTCCAATCATCAGTACAAAATAATGTATATTAAACACATTAAGATCAAACTCAAATTCTACTGTGTGTGTGTTATTTGTATGTCTCCATAACTGACCTCTTATACAGTATATATCACCCATATCTATATATATATATATATATATAGAGAGAGAGAGAGAGAGGACGGGGGCAATTGTGTACCTGTATGATACTACACTCTACATTGAAGCATTAAACCCTTTAATCTATAAATAATTGACTCATTCTATGATGTAGTACAATTATTACACTATTAGGAGAAAAATATTTTGCCTGCTCCATAATGTAATAGCTGACCCAAAAAAGTTATTACGTTTTGGGCTTAGCATTTTGTTACATTATCGACCAGTTATTACATTTTGGGTTTTATTACTGTATTTAACAGGGAGATAGGTCTATAAGATCCACAATCTAATGAGTCTTTGTTCTTTTTTGCCAATAATGTTATACATGCTTGATTTAGAGTAGATGGGAGAACTCCTAATTTCAGCGAATCTGAAAACATGGCTGACAAGATGGGGGTTAGCTGTGTAGAGAATGCGGCATAAAATTCACTCGGCAAGCCATCTGGGCCTGGTGATTTTCCAGTTTGAATAGATTTAATGGCTTCCATTATTTCCTGTTGTGTGATTGGCTTGTCAAGACCAGAAACCTGATCTGGGGAGAGGGACGGAATATTTAGGTCCCTAAAAAAGTCTTGCATGGCATCAGGGTTAGGAGAGCAAGAAGTGTACAATTTGCAATAGTAATCCTTAAAAACATCGTTAATCCCTTGTTGGTCTGTAGTAACGTTGCCATCTTGAGAAACTACCCCACCGATAATTTGTTTAGCTCTGGCACCCCTCAATTGTCTCGCCAAAAGTGCCTCCGCCTTCTCGCCATGTTCGTAGAAGTTACTTCTATTTCTGAGTAATACATTTTCGATGGAGTATGAGGAGACCCGATCATATTCTGCTTTAAGTTTCATCCGTTCCTTATATAAGTCTGGGGATGGATTTTGTGCATATGTTTTATCTAATTGTAATATTTGTTTACTAACTTCCAGTTGTTTTGCTTCAGACTTCTTTTTCTTATAGGCCATAAAAGATATAATCTGGCCTCTTAAGTAAGCCTTTAGTGTCTCCCAAACAGTTGAAACATAAACGTCTGGGGTCATGTTGATTTCTAAAAATAAGGAGATTTGTTCTGAGACAAAATTAACAAAGTTTTCATCTGATAACAAGAGGGAGTTTAACCTCCAGTTTATTCGGTTTGCCTTTGTTCCTGGTAAATTTTATTTCATTACAAGTGGTGCGTGATCAGATATTATTATGGTTTGGTATTCACACGAGGAGATGTATGGAGTCAGTTTATTATCTGCGAAAAAATAGTCGATTCTGCTATAGGAATGATGTACATGGGAAAAGAAAGAATATTGCTTACTTGTTGGATGTAGAGAGCGCCAAACATCAGATATGCCAAATTCCGAAAGAAAAGATTGTATGCAAGAAGCTGATTTGGACACTACATAACCGGCTCTGACCGATGACCTGTCCAGCACAGGGTCCAGACAAAAATTTAAATCTCCTCCCATAATTAGGAGGTGTGAATTTAAATCAGGAAGTTGTTTAATAAGGTGATGGAAGAATTGAGCATCATCTGAATTAGGGGCATATATATTTGCCAGTATGACTTTGGTGTTATAGAGTTGACCTGTAACTATAATATAACGTCCATTTGGATCTATTATGGAGTTAGAGGGGGTAAAAGCCACCTGCTTATCCATCAGTATGGCTACACCTCTTGCCTTCGCCTGGAAAGTTGTGTGGAAAAGCTGTCCCACCCCTCCACATTTTAGGCGAGAATGATCTAATCTGCGAAGGTGGGTTTCCTGCAGAAAGGCAATCCCTACCTTTAAATGTTTTAAGTGTGCTAAAGCTTTTTTCCTCTTAACTGGGTGATTAAGACCCTTGACATTCCAATTAATAAGGTTAAGATCCATGGCCATAGCGCATCTGTGGAAGTGGTATGCGTAGGCTGCTATACATCAGATAAACAATATGCCAGTAACATATGTGCCAAGTAGTCAGGTACAAAACAGAACCAGTCATTTGACTTTGAGTGACAGCAGAACAAAAATACCCTTTACCCTATGCTAAGGTGAAACTAGTTGTCAGAACTAACAACACACCTTCCCTAACTAACCTATAAACTTCCAACTTGGTGCTCTTAACTTCCTAAACCTTTGCTCCTTTACACACGTTAGTATGTGAAGTAAGGCACTCCACGTGAAGAAAAGTCTGAACACCGAAAAATAAGTAAATAGGTAAAAGAAAATTAGCAGGGTAACAGGAGACACAGACTGAAGTCACTTAACATTTTACTCAGCTCGATAATTATACCTATCCAGTCCCAAATGAGAAAATGTAAGTATGAACTACAAGATAAAAGGCATAATTTTATTTTATTTTATTTATTATTATTTATTTTTTTTAAATAGAAGATAAGGGAGCACAGTGGTACACATAAGGGAGCAAGTGGTACACAACATCTATATTCAGTTTACCTCAGAGATGATGTTCTAAATGTTTATGAATTGTATCAAGAAGAGGTCAAAACAGCAACGTCAAAGTATGCGGTGGTACTAGGCCTAAAGTGATCAGATAGTACAATCTTAAGCCAACCTGTAGGTATTTAACCTGTCGTGATCCATGTTCAGGTACAAAGAGTCATTAAAGGCTTTGATGAATTTTTCTGCCTCTGCAACTGATCCGAGCCAGATACGGGAGCCGTTGGTCTGCGTGATGCGGAGTTTAGCCGGGTAGAGGAGAGAAGGCTTCAATCCCATCTTGTACAGGGACGACATTACATCCCTGTATTCTTTCCGCTGATTCACCACCTCTGGAGAATAGTCCTCGTAGATCCTGAACGTGTGTCCCTGGTACGTCAGTGTGCCTCTCTTTCTCGCTTCTCTTTACTTTGGAAGCAGTGAAAGCAGAGCAGGACAGAACGAGGTCTGGCCCCGGGGCTCGGTTTGGGAGCTAGGCTACGGTGCGCCCGCTCCAGCTCCTGAACTCTGTGGTGATGAAGTCCTTTGAGCGCCTTGTGCTTTCACACCTCAAAGACATTACAGTCCCCCTCCTGGACCCCCTACAGTTTGCCTGCAGAGCCAACAGGTCTGTTGACGATGCTGTCAACCTGGCCCTCCACTCCATCCTCAAGCATCTGGACTCAGCAGGAACCTACGCCAGGATCCTGTTTGTGGATTTCAGCTCTGCTTTCAACACAATAATCCCGGCTCTGCTCCAGGACAAGCTCTCCCAGCTGAACGTGCCTGACTCCACCTGCAGGTGGATCACAGACTTCCTGTCTGACAGGAGACAGCAGGTGAAGCTGGGGAAGAATGTCTCAGACAGCAGGACAATCAGCACTGGCTCCCCTCAAGGCTGCGTTCTTTCTCCTCTGCTCTTCTCCCTGTACAGTACACTAACAGCTGCACCTCCAGTCACCAGTCTGTGAAGCTCCTCAAGTTCGCAGAAGACACCACCCTCATTGGACTCATCTCTGGGGGGGACGAGTCTGCAGCGAAAACAACCGAGAGCTGAAGACAGTGGAGATGGTCATGGACTTCAGGAAGAACACAGCCGCCCCCAGCCCCATCACCATCGGTGACTCCACGGTGTCTACTGTGGAGTCTTTCCGCTTCCTGGGGACCACCATCGCCCAGGACCTCAAAAAAGGACAGCAGAGGATGTACTTCCTGCGGCAGCTGAAGAAGTTCAACCTGCCAAAGACCATGATGGTGCACTTCTACACTGCCATCATCGAGTCCATCCTCTCCTCCTCCATCACAGTCTGGTACACTGCAGCCACAGCAAGAGACAAGTGCAGGCTGCAGCGCATCAACCGCTCTGCAGAGAAGGTGATTGGCTGCAATCTACCATCTCTCCATGACCTGTACACCTCCAGGACCCTGAGACGTCAGAAAACATCACAGAAATGTGAAGGCTGAAGCTTTACATTCTTTTTTCTTACATGCACTCCATTGCAGCTTGTAGATTTTGTTATTTTTTATTATTCTTTATGTAGGTGTAATGTGTGTTTTACCTCAGTTGATTATTTTTTATATTTTGCTCCTTATATGGGTTTGATATTGTTTCAGGTAATTAGCAGTGGGCGTGGTTTACTTTATTTTTACCTGTGCATTTGGGGTGGCGGGAGGCTAGACAAAGAGGGTGAGTGAGTTTGAAATATTTTCTGTTGACCGTCATCGTCATTGTTATCGTCATCATCATCTTTTGGACCTTTTGTTTAGAAAAACCTTTTTTTTTTCCCGTTTAATAAATCTACAAACATATCTGGACTTTTGGAATTTTTACACGAACGAGTCACAGGTACAAGCCCACTTAGCCTCTGTGCGGCACTTTACAATCTTAAGCCGCCACAATACTTTATATTTGACATTTTTTTAAATTCTATTGTTTATATTTCATTTAAAGAAAATGACCTGTTGTAATTTTTATGAAAAACTGATGACTTGTTGAAAAATTTCATGAAAAAACGGTGACCGCTGACCTGTTTAAAATGTCCATGAAAAAACGATGACAAACTGTTGAAAAATATCATGAAAAAAAGATGACCGCGGACCTGTTTTAATTTTAATGAAAAAACTGATGACTGCTGACTTGTTGAAAAATGTCATGAAAAAATGATGGCCGCGGACCTGTTGTAATTTTTATGAGAAAAAGATGACCACAGACCTGTTGTAATTTTCATGAAGAAACAATTACCATTTAAAATTTCCATTACTAAACGATGACTGCGCCCTGTTAAAAAATGTTCATGAAAAAACGGTGACCGCTGACCTGTTTATAATCTTCATGAAAAAATGATGACAACCAGTAGTAATTTTCATGAAAAAACGATGACCGCGGACCTGTAGTAATTTTCATGAAAAACTGATAAATGTAGACTTTTTGAAACACAGTCATGAACAAACGAAGACCGCAACTTGTTTTCAATTTTCATGAAAAAACGATGACCGCGGACCTGTTTTAATTTTCATGTATAAAACGATGAACATTTAAAATCTCCATTAAAAATCGATGACCACGGACCATTTAAAATTTTCATGAAGAAACGATGACCTTTTAAAGTTTTCATGAAAAAACGAAGACCGCGACTTGTTGAAAAATTATATGAAAAAACGGTGACCGCTGACCTGTTTAAAATGTCCATGAAAAAACGATGACAACCTGTTGAAAAATATCATGAAAAAAAGATGACCGCGGACCTGTTGTAATTTTCATGAGAAAAAGATGACCACGGACCTGTTGTAATTTTCATGAAGAAACGATTACCATTTAAAATTTCCATTAATAAACGATGACTGCGCCCTGTTAAAAATGTTCATGAAAAAACTGTGACCGCTGACCTGTTTATAATTTTCATGAAAAAACGATGACCGCAGACCTGTTTTAATTTTCATGTATAAAACGATGAACATTTAAAATCTCCATGAAAAAAACGCTGACCGCGGACCTGTTGTCATTTTCATGAAGAAACGATGACCTTTTAAGTTTTCATGAAAAACTGATGACTGCAGACTTGCTGAAAAATTTCATGAAAAAACGATGACTGCGGACCTGTTGTAATTTTTATTAAGAAACAATGACCATTCATAATTTCCATTAAAAAAAACGCTGACCGTAGACCTGTTGTAATTTTCATAAAAAACTGATAACCGCTACCTGCTGAAAAATGTAATGAAAAATGGTGAATGCCTACCTGTTGAAAAATGTCATGAAAAAACGGTGACCAAGGACCTGTTGTAATTTTCATGAAAAAACAATGTCTGTGGACCTGTAGAATTTTTCATGAAAAAAGATGACCATTTAAAATGTTCATAAAAAACTTCAGGCTTGTGACTTGTGACCTGCTGAAATTTTTTATGAAAAAGCTGTTTTAATTTTCATAAAAAACTGTACCGTGGACCTTGTTTAGAAATGTCATGAAAAAAACAGTGACCATGGACCTGTTGTAATTTTCATGAAGAAACGGTGACCATTTAAAGTTTTCATCAAAAGACGATGACCGCGGACCTGTTGTAA
The DNA here is from genome assembly GCA_020745685.1 of Tautogolabrus adspersus. Lineage (NCBI taxonomy): Eukaryota > Metazoa > Chordata > Actinopteri > Labriformes > Labridae > Tautogolabrus > Tautogolabrus adspersus. The sequence goes on from CM036539.1 coordinate 7,888,482, forward strand.
TTTTCATAAAAAACTGATGACCGCGGACCTGTTAAAAAATTACATGTAAAAACTGATGACGGCGGACCTGTTGAAAAACTTTCATGAAAAAAACGCGGACCTGTAATTTCATGAAAAAATGATGATCATGAAAATTACAAGAGGTCCGTGGTCATCAGATTTTAAATGAAAGTTGCAACAGGTCCACGGTCATCGTTTTTTTTTTTTTAAATTCAAAAAGTCAGCGTTCATCAGTTTTTCATGAAAATTACTAAAGGTCCATGGTCATTGTTTTTTCATGAAAATTACTACAGGTTGTCATTGTTTTTTCAAGAACATTTTAAACAGGTCCGTGGTCATGGTTTTTTAAATGGAGATTTTAAATGTTCATCGTTTTATACATGAAAATTAAAACAGGTCCGCGGTCATTGTTTTTTCATGACATTTTTCAACAAGTCCGCGGTCATCAGTTTTTCATGAAAATTACTGCAGGTTGTCATCTTTTTTTAAATAAGTCCGTGGTCATTGTTTTTTCATGAAATTTAAAACAGGTCAGTGGTCATCGCTTTTTCATGAAATTTTTTAAGAGGTCCGCGGTCGTCACTTTTTTCATAAAAATTGACAAAAAGTCTGTGTTCATCAGTTCATTTATATTATATTTTCGACATGTCCGCGGTCATCGTTTTTTCATGAAAATTTCAGATATTTTTTCATGATATTTTCGACAGGTCTGCGGTCATCGTTTTTTCATGAAAATTTCAGACATTTTTTTCATCATATTTTTCGACAGGTCCGCGGTCATCATTTTTTCTTATAAAAATTTCAGCCATTTTTTTCATGATATTTTCGACAGGTCCGCGGTCATCGTTTTTTCAAGAAAATTTCAGACATTTTTTTCATCATATTTTTCGACAGGTCCGAGGTCATCATTTTTTCTTATAAAAATTTCAGACATTTTTTTCATCATATTTTCGACAGGTCCGCGGTCATCATTTTTTCATAAAAATTTCAGCCATTTTTTTCATGATATTTTCGACATGTCCGCAGACATGCACGGACTGGGACATGTTCAAGGTGGCTGCTACGGACAACCACCAGATGTGTGTGGAGGAGTATGCTGAGTCTGTGTCTGCATACATTCAGAAGTGCATGGAGGATGTTAGTGTGATCAAGAACATCTCCACACGGGCCAACGAGAAACCCTTGATGACTAATGAGGTGCGTGCAATGCTGAAAGACCGGAACGACGCTTTCAAATCTGGCGACATGGTGGCACTAAAAACAGCCAGAGCCAACCTGAACCGTGTCATAAAGGTTGCAAAGCGTGCTCACAGTCGGAAAGTGCAGGACTTCTTCGAGGACCCCACGAACACCAGAAGAATGTGGCAGGGCATACAAGTCATCACAGACTATAAAGCTACTCCTCCCCCCTGTGACAACAACATCAACTTTCTCAACGACCTCAACAACTACTTTGCCAGGTTTGAGGCACTCAACACCACTCCATCGAGGAAATCTATTCCTCACTCCGATGAGCAGCCAATCAGCCTGGACACAGCTGATGTCCGGAGAACCCTGAGGAGAGTGAACACCCGGAAAGCAGCGGGCCCTGACAACATACCGGGACAGGTGCTCAAGGAATGTGCTGACCAGCTGGCTGGGGTTCTAACAGACATATTCAACACCTCGCTGACCCAGGCTGTGGTACCATCATGTTTAAAGACTGCTACAATTATACCAGTGCCTAAAAAATCCACAATCTCCTCGCTCAATGATTACCGCCCTGTAGCACTAACCCCCATCATGATGAAGTGCTTTGAGAGGCTGGTAAAGGACCACATTGTCTCCAGACTTCCCCCCACATTCGACCCGTACCAGTTTGCCTACCGCCCAAACCGCTGCACAGAGGATGCCATCTCCTCTGCACTCCACCTGGGCTTACAACACCTGGAAGAGAAGGACACACATGTGTAACGAAAATTAATGTATTAAGATATGAATATATCTAAGATTCCTCGGGGCACCATCTTCCGGTTAAGGGAAGAAATAAATATTAATTGATCAGTCTCATAATCAGAAGGTTGAATTCTCTAGGAGCACTTTTCAATCAATAAACAACACAAACAACAACAAAAACAAAGTTCTAAATGATTAAGTGTGAATTTATTACAGGAATTGTGAACAATAATGCAGATTAATTAAGTAAATATAAAAGATTATGATTTTAATAACTGTATGGTTTTGATTCTAACTTTATGATGGCGTTATAAAGTTAAAGTAACAAATGAAACGATAAACGGTTTGGTAATGATTTAGATAAAAATGTGATTAGGAGAAATATTTACTCTGAGCGACTATTGACAACGACCCTTCCTCGAGTTCTCTCTCGAGGCCGAAGCTGTGACAAGACCGTACGTTCGTGGCGTTCAGTCAAACTCCCCTCGTGGTCCAGCATCTGTAACGTCGGTTCTTCCAGAACCAGAACTCATGCCAGCCAGATTAACTGCCTCAACAGTCAGGTGGAGGATGAAGAACGGCAGAATAAGAGTCTCAATCAGCTGAAACCGGGTCGCCTGTCTGTCTCGCAGCAGAGTAAGAGTCTCAATCAGCGGCTCCAAGTGGATCAAAATAATTAAAGTCTTGCAAAATTAACTTCCTCGAAATAAAACTTGATGGCCAATCAAATTAGATCGAGTCAGTAAAAATGATGAATGAAAATACTTCGCAAAAACGGCGTGAAGTTACGTATGGCTTATAAAACGTGAAAAATAAAAGAAACACAAAACATGATATCCCAAATTAGCAATCAGACCAGCAGATCACTATCTGGAGAATCAGGAGGACGACTTGACGAGACGAGAACAAAAGACAACCCAACTAACTCAACACAACTCCTGAGAATTTTATCTGCATCTCTCTGCAGGGCAGAGAGGGGGGGGGGCGTGCTCCTCCCAGAGAGGGGGCAAGCTCCCACAGATCAAGAGTTGAATTAGTTGATTTTACTTACTGACTTAAAGAAAAATACGCGAGAATAAAACGCTTTATGACGTCACCATATTTAACTAAATATGAGTATTCTGAGTTTGAACATTGTTAGAGTAATCTCTAAACATTCAGGAAAATATTCTTCTTTAAATCTGTAATTCAAAGTACACTGTTAATCAATGAATCAGAGGAAATGCATCAACAGTATGAAAACATAGAAAAGATAATATTGTAACCCTCTATATATGATAACAGGCAATATGATTATACTTAGTCTAAATATATGTTTAAAAGTTTTATGTGTCTAAGAAAATACTGACCATGAGGAGGCAGTTGCGCTCCACCTTTAAGATGTTCAGCTGTAATCCATGAACTAGTTTTTAAACAAATCTTACTTAACTTGAGTTTTTTAGATCGTATGAAAACATAAATGGAATCAAACTGTCACTTTTAACTTCATGAACATAGATATAAAAACCAGAAATTAAATGGACATTTATTTGATACATAAAATAAGATCTTTTAGTTTGAGAAGACCAAAAGTCTCTTGGCAGTTTTTACGAGTCTTTGATGCTTCTCAGACCTCAGCATTAAATCTTCTCCCAGGGATTTCGAGGTGTCTGTTGGTGTTGATTGCTTACTTGGAGACCAAATGTCTTAGAACTCAGTCGTAATTCTCAGTTTAATGTACACACAAGAGTCATAGCAGATGTCCTAGATAACTGAGAGAGGTCGTAAATGCTGAATCTGAGAGGTCCTTCAGAATATCACGTTACACATGTGCGGATGTTGTTTCTGGACTTCAGCTCAGCGTTCAATACAATCATCCCGCAGCATCTGGTGAGCAAACTGACCCCCCTTGGTTTCAGCACCCCCCTATGTAACTGGCTGCTTGACTTCCTCACAAACAGACCCCAGTCTGTGCGGGTGGGCAACAACACCTCCAGAGTCATCTCCCTGAGCACCGGCTCCCCTCAGGGCTGCGTCCTGAGTCCGCTGCTGTTCACTCTGATGACCCATGACTGCTGCGCCAGGACCACTACTAACCACATCGTGAAGTTCGCGGATGACACAACGGTAGTGGGCCTCATCCGTGATAACAACGACATGGACTACAGAGAGGAGGTGAAACATCTGGTTGACTGGTGCAGAACCAACAACCTGTCCCTGAACGTCGATAAAACCAAAGAGATCATAGTCGACTTCAGGAGGCGCCAGCCCAACCACACACCACTCCTCATCAACGGCACGGCAGTGGAGAGAGTTAGCAGCACTAAGTTCCTGGGGGTGCAGATAACAGAGGTCGCAAAGATCCGCTGCCTGACCAGGGCTCAGAAAATCAGCAGAGACCCCTCCCACCCCCACCAAGGACTGTTTTCGCTGCTGGACTCTGGAAAGAGGTTCCGGAGCCTCCGAAGCAGAACTTCCAGGTTCTGCAACAGCTTCTTCCCACAGGCCATAAGACTTTTGAACACGAAAAAATAACCCCTTCATTCCCCCTCAAACCCCCACACAGGACTACCTCACTGGACTGTAAAATACAATAGAATGTGCAATATATTTATCTCTATAGTAATTTCACTCATAGCTTTTCTTTTTATATCTATTTATATCTGCACCTTATTTTTATTTTTATATGTAAATACATGCTGCTGTTTTTTATCCTGCACTACGAGCCAATTGCAACGAAATTTCGTTCTTATCTGCACTATAAAGTACAAGTTTGAATGACAATAAAGAAAGTCTAAGTCTAAGTCTAAGTCATAGTTTTTTCATGAAAATTTCAAACATTTTTTCATGATATTGGACTACACGGTGCCAGACCCCCCCGGCCTGTTCGATGGCCACGTCTGGCCCATGTATTTGAAACACAAGAACTTCAGGTTTTTTTCATGAAACTTTTTTTCGTGCTATTTTGGGCAAGTCCGAGGTTTTCTTCATGATATTTTCGACATGTCCGCAGTCATAGTTTTTTCATGAAAATTTCAAACATTTTTTCATGATATTTTCGACAGGTCTGCGGTCATCATTTTTTCATGAATACTTCAGACATTTTTTTCATGATATTTTTGACAGGTCTGCGGTCATCGTTTTTTCATGAAAATTTCAGACATTTTTTTTCACGATATTTTCGACAGGTCCGCGGTCATTGTTTTTTCATTAAAATTTCAGACATTTTTTACATGACATTTTTTTCATGTTATTTTCAAAAGGTCCACGGACTTTTTTTTTCATGAAAATGACAACAGGTTCCCGGTCATCGTTTTTTCATGAAAATGTTTTCATGATATTTTCGACAGGTCTGCGGTCATCGTTTTGTCATGAAAATTTTATACATATTTTTCATGATATTTTTGACAGGTCCGGGGTCATTGTTTTTTCATAAAAATGTCAGACATTTTTTCATGATATTTTCGACAGGTCCGCGGTCATCTTTTTTTCGTGAAAATTTCCGAATTTTTTTTCATAATATATTCAACAGGTCCGCGGTCAATGTTTTTTCATGAAAATTTCAGACATTTTTTACATGATATTTTTTACATTTTTTTCATGTTATTTTCGACAGGTCCGCGGTCATTATTTTTTTCATGAAAATGACAACAGGTCCGCGTCATCGTTTTTTCATGAAAATTTCAGACATTTTTTTCATGATATTTTCGACAGGTCCACGGTCATCTTTTTTTCATGAAACTTTTTTTCGTGCTATTTTGGGCAGGTCCGAGGTCATCGTTTTTTCATGAAAATTGTATACATTTTTTTCATGATATTTTGGACAGGCCTGCGGACATTTTTTTTTCAAGAAAATTTCAGACATTTTTTCATGATATTTTCGACAGGTCCGCGGTCATCGTTTTTTCATCAAATTTTTGACATGATATTTTGGACAGGTCCCCGGTCATCTTTTTTTCATGAAAATTTCAGACATTTTTTTCATCATATTTTCGACAGGTCCGCGGTCATCTTTTTTTCATGAACATTTTTTCATGATATTTTCGACGGGTCCGCGGTCATCAATTTTTCATGAAAATTTCAGACATTTTTTTTCATGATATTTTACATAGGTCCGTGGTCATTTTCTTTTTCATGAAAATTTCAGACATTTTTTTCATCATATTTTCTACAGGTCCGCGTCATCGTTTTGTCATGAAAATTTCAGACATTTTTTTTCATGATATTTTACATAGGTCCGTGGTCATTTTCTTTTTCATGAAAATTTCAGACATTTTTTTCATGATATCTTCTACATTTTTTTCATGTTATTTTCGACAGTTTCGCGGTCATTATTTTTTTCATGAAAATGACAACAGGTCCCCGGTCATCGTTTTTTTAAGAACATTTCAGACATTTTTCTCATCATATTTTCAACAGGTCCCCGGTCATCGTTTTTTTATAAATATTTCAGACATTTTTTTCATGATATTTTCGACAGGTCCGCGGTCATTGATTTTTCATGAAATTTTTAACATGATATTTTGGACAGGTCCGCCCGCGGTCATCGTTTTTTTCATGAAAATTTCAGACATTTTTTTCATCATATTTTCGACAGGTCTGCGGACTTTGTTTTTTCATGAAAATTTCAGACATTTTTTTCATCATATTTTCGACAGGTCTGCGGTCATCGTTTTTTCAAGAAATTTCAGACATTTTTTTCATGATATTTTCGACAGGTTCGCGGTCATTATTTTTTTCATGAAAATGACAACAGGTCTCTTGTCATCGTTTTTTTAAGAACATTTCAAAAAAAAAATTTCATGATATTTTTGACAGTTTCGCGGTCATCGTTTTTTTATGAAAATGACAACAGGTCCGCGGTCATCGTTTTTTTAAGAACATTTCAGACATTTTTCTCATCATATTTTCAACAGGTCCCCGGTCATCGTTTTTTTATAAACATTTCAGACATTTTTTTCATGATATTTTCGACAGGTCCGCGGTCATTGATTTTTCATGAAAATTTTTACATGAAATTTTGGACAGGTCCACGGTCATCGTTTTTTCATGAAAATTTCAGACATTTTTTTCATCATATTTTCGACAGGTCTGCGGTCATCGTTTTTTCATGAAAATTTCAGACATTTTTTTCATCATATTTTCGACAGGTCTGTGGTCATCGTTTTTTCATGAAAATGTCAGACATTTTTTACATGATATTTTCGACAGGGGGTCATGGTTGTTCCATGAAAATGTTTTCATGATATTTTCGACAGGGGGTCATCATTTTTCCATGAAAATTTTAGACATTTTTTTCATGATATTTTCCAAAGGTCCGCGGTTATCGTTTTTCCCTGAAAATTTCAAACATTTTTTTCATCATATCGTCGACATGTCCGCGGTCAGCGTTTTTTCATGAAAATTTCAGACATTTTTTTCATCATATTTTCGACAGCTCCACGGTCATTTTTTTTCATAAAAATGACAACAGGTTCCCGATCATCCTTTTTTTAAAGAAATTTTCAGACATTTTTTTCATGATATTTTCTTAAAGTCCGCGGTTATCGTTTTTTTCATGAAAATTTCAGACATTTTTTTCATCATATTTTCAACAGGTCTGCAGTCATCGTTTTTTTCATGAAAATTTCAGACATTTTTTTCATCATATTTTCGACAGGTCTGCGGTCATCGTTTTTTCATGAACATTTCAGACATTTTTTTCATGATATTTTGGACAGGTCTGCCGTCATCGTTTTTTCATCCAATTTTTTTAGATGATATTTTGGACAGGTCCGCGGTCATAGTTTTTTCATGAAAATTTCAGACATTTTTTTCATCATATTGTCGACATGTCCGCGGTCATTTTTTTTTTATGAAAATGAAAACAGGTCCGCGGTTATCGTTTTTTCATGAAATTTTTTACATGATATTTTGGACAGGTCCGCGGTCATCGTTTTTTCATGAAAATTTCAGGCATTTTTTTCATCATATTGTCTACATGTCCGTGGTCAGCGTTTTTTCATGAAAATTTCAGACATTTTTTTCATCATATTTTCGACAGGTCCGCGGTCATTTTTTTTCATGAAAATGACAACAGGTTTCCGATCATCCTTTTTTATATGAAAATTTCAGACATTTTTTCATGATTTTTTCGAAAGGTCCGCGTTTATCGTTTTTTTCATGGAAATTTCAGACATTTTTTTCATGATATTTTGGACAGGTCCGCGGTAATCGTTTTTTCATGAAAAATTCAGACATTTTTTTCATCATATTTTCGACAGGTCCGCGGTCATCGTTTTTTCATGAAAATTTCAGACATTTTTTTCATGATATTTTGGACAGGTCAGCGGTAGTCGTTTTTTCATCAAATTTTTTACATGATATTTTGGACAGGTCAGCGGTCATCGTTTTTTCATGAAAATTTCAGACATTTTTTTCATGATTTTTTCGACAGGTCTGCGGTCATCGTTTTTTCATGAAAATTTCAGACATTTTTTTCATGATATTTTTGACATGTCCGCGGCCATCCTTTTTTCATGAAAATGTTTCATCCTATTTTCGACAGTTCTGCTGTCATCGTTTTTTCATGAAAATTTCAGACATTTTTTTCATCATATTTTCGACAGGTTCGCGGTCATTATTTTTTTCATGAAAATGACAACAGGTCTCTTGTCATCATTTTTTTAAGAACATTTCAAACATTTTTTTCATCATATTTTCGACAGGTCCGCGGTCATCGTTTTTTTATGAAAATGACAACAGGTCCGCGGTCATGATATTTTGGACAGGTCCACGGTCATCGTTTTTTCATGAAAATTTCAGACATTTTTTTCATGATATTTTCGACATTTTTTTCATGTTATTTTCGACAGTTTTGGGGTCATCGTTTTTTCATGAAAATTTCATACATTTTTTTCATGATATTTTCGACAGGTCTGCTGTCATCGTTTTTTCATGAAAATTTCAGACATTTTTTTCATGATATTGTCGACATGTCTGCGGTCAGCGTTTTTTCATGAAAATGTTTTCATCCTATTTTCGACAGTTCTGCGGTCATCGTTTTTTCATGAAAATTTCAGACATTTTTTTCATCATATTTTCGACAGGTCTGCGGTCATTATTTTTTCATGAAAATGTTTTCATCCTATTTTCGACAGTTCTGTGGTCATCGTTTTTTCATGAAAATTTCAGACATTTTTTTCATCATATTTTCGACAGGTCTGCGGTCAGCGTTTTTTCATGAAAATTTCAGACATTTTTTTCATCATATTTTCGACATGTCCGCGGCCATCCTTTTTTCATGAAAATGTTTTCATCCTATTTTCGACAGTTCTGCGGTCATCGTTTTTTCAAGAAATTTTAGACATTTTTTTCATGATATTTTCGACAGGTTCGTGGTCATTATTTTTTTCATGAAAATGACAACAGGTCTCTTGTCATCGTTTTTTTTTTTTTTTTTTTTTTTTTTTTATTAAACTTAAACTTTACAAACAAAAAAAAAACAGTCACAAGCTGACAATACATACATACACACATACATACATTTGTTTAAGAAAATATATTTAACACAATGATAAGAAAATGTCTACTTCATTTCAGGTCAAAATTGATATTATATGGTAAAAAAGGGACAATCATGCCTCTGCATCCCAGGTTTTTTTCAGCATCAGAATCTCCCATTTATTTGTAATTGTTTTTTTCCTTTTCATAATAATTTTTTCTTGAAGATAATAATCTTTGAGATTTAAAATAAGGGATCTTAACAGCAGCTTTTTAGGAGAATTCATTATATACATTTTACCAAGTACTACAATAATATTCAATAGCATGTTTTGATCCTCTTGGAAACCCCAAATGATATTAATAGGAGATAAAGGCAAAACAATTGCTTGTTCAGCCAGCCAATCTGCCACCTGCTGCCAAAAAGATGCTACAACAGGACAATACCAAAATAAATGCAAAATGTCCTCCTCTTCATCACAACAAAATCTACATCTATTATCATCCCCTATGTTCCATATTTTTAGCATTTTTCTAGTTGGGAGTATTTTGTAAAATAGTTTCAACTGAAAGGCCCATAAATAAGTAGAACACGATGATTCATAAATACACTGAAACATTCTCAACCAAGGAAGAGGAGTATCAAAAATATCTTTCCAATATGTTTGAAAATGATATGGAGGAGAAGTGATATTTTGTGAAGACATAAAGTAATGATACATGGTAGAATTAATTTTCCAGTTCATAATCCATTTATAATTTTTAATGCAAGGGCGACAAACGCGTAAATTATTCTGTTTTTTTAATCCTGTTCCTCCATGATATAGGTATTGCAGACACCAGCTGTGCATAGCAATGACTTGTGCCTACATCACCATATTTTGCAACTAATGCATCATATGTTACGAAATCTCCATTGACATCCAATATTTCATCCAAAATATATATATATTTATTTGCAAATAGAGGCCAATATATTGGTTTGTTATCAATACAAATGTTTTTATTTAGCCATAACAGCTGTTGTCTGGTTTCTGGCCCATCTTTTGGAGACACTGACTGAAACTGAAACCATAGAGACAAGGAATTCATAAAAAATGTAGAAAAATGTGGAAAGATACTACGTACATTTTTCATCAAAGATGGGGATAATTGAATAAAGGGACAACATTGTCTTACAAATGAATCACTTTTTGAATAGAAGAGCTGGGATGAAAACCAGTTTGGGTTATTATGTAGTCTTTGTACCCATGAAGCTTTCAGACTTTGATCCAGAGCTGAAAGGCATTTTAAACCTAAACCTCCGTTCTCACGTGTATTATATAAATACCTACGTTTTATTTTTTCTGGTTTATTGTCCCAAACAAAAGAAAACATTTTCTTCTCATAAGTTTTAAAGAAAGCAGCATCAGGAGAGGGTAAAGACAATAGACAATATGTGAACTGTGAGACTACTAAGGAATTGATTATTTCAATTTTACCATAAAGAGTTAAATATTTGCCCCTCCAGGTCTGGAGAATTCGATCAACTTTCTTAAGTTTCAATTCATAATTAGTTTTTGCTAACAGAGTTTTATCAGCAGGGATATGTATTCCTAAAAGACTCACTGGGCCATTTGAGCATTTGATCGGAGCCTTGCACGGTATTTGAACATTTTGATCCTTCAATGATCCAAGTTTAAGAATACAACATTTTTCATAGTTTGGTTTCAATCCAGAGAGAGAGGCAAAACAATTCAACTCAACAATAAGGGTCTTCAATGAGAGACAATCTGCTTTCAGGTGAAAGGAAGCATCATCTGCATAAAATGAGGCCTTTGACTCGACTCCATTTATCTCTAAACCTTTTATGTTAACATTATTTCTTATTTTGATGGCTAATACTTCTATAACAAGAAGAAAGAGATAAGCTGAAAGAGGACAGCCTTGCCTGACACCTCGAGAAAGTTTAATTGGGTCAGAAATGTGCCCGTTGTTTATAATTCTACTAAGAGGGTTTTGATAAAGTACGTGTACCCATTTAATAAAACTCTCACCAAAATTATAATATTGTAAACACTGATATAAAAACTCCCACTTCACTGTATCAAATGCTTTTTCAAAATCAGCTATAAACACCAAGCCAGGCAAATTATTCTTATCATAACATTCAATTATTTCAAGAAGACGCCGGATATTATCTCCTATAAATCGACCTTCCAAAAAACCAGTTTGATCAAAATGTATTAGTTTTTGAATAACCTGCTTTAATCTAAGAGCAATACATTTGGCCAAAATACGAGCATCACAGCACAAAAGTGTCAGAGGTCTCCAGTTATTCAGTTTCACAGGATCTTTTGTTTGGCCGTCTGCATCCTGTTTTAGCAATAAAGAAATGAGTCCTTCTCTTTGAGAGTTAGATTGTTGACCTTTTTCCAAAGAATAATTAAAGCAGGCTAATAAAGCCTCCTTAATTTCAGGGAAGAAAGTTTTAAAGACCTCCACAGGTAACCCATCTAATCCAGGAGACTTGCCACACTGAAAGGAATGTATTGCATCACATAGCTCTTTCTCTGTAATTGGACCTTCACATAATAAATGCTGTTCATCTGTAAGTTTAGGATGTGGGCAGGAATTCATAACATCAGGTATGGAAAAATTAGTTGATTGTGATTTTTCCTCATTAAAAATATTAGTGTAGTAGTTCATTAAAGTTTTAAGAATATTATTTGTAGATGTAACAACTGTTCCATTCTCAAGCAGGATTTTATCAATATTTTTCCTAGATATATTTCTTTTTTGAAGTTGCAAAAAGTGTTTGGTGCATTTCTCACCATATTCCATCCATGTTGCTTTAGATCTCTGTATTATCCATTTAATCTTATGCTGATAATGTGTCTCTAACTCTTTTTGTTTCAGTTCCAATAACTGTGTATCTTCCTCAATTTGATCAGATTTATTCTCATCCAAACGTATTCTTATCAATTGTAACTCCTCTAATAAGGATTTTTCTTTATTATTCATTTTTTTTATGTTTAAAAGAAGAATATTTGATGGCATGACCTCGTAGTGCACATTTAAAGGCATCCCATACAATGTGTGGGTTTGCTGATCCATTATTAACAGAGAAAAATTCCAGAATAAACTGTCTTGTTGAAATTACAAAAGTCTCGTCTTCCAGCAAAGATTGATTTAACTTCCAGTAACCTCTGCCTCTATTAACCTCAACAAAATGAATCTTTAATATAATGAGGTGATGATCAGAGCGAAATTTTTCAGATATTATTGCTTGGTATATCTTTGAAATCAAATTGAACGAAATCAAAAACAGATCTAGTCTGCTAGCCAATGAATTTCTTCGCCATGTATATCTAATTAGATCTGGATTCTTTATCCTCCATATGTCAACTAAATCCATAGCAGACATCATGGATAGCATAGCAATACGTTTTTTTTCTTGGTAATTTCTCTTGTCTCCTGCTCTATCTTTAGCTGGGTCAAGGATCGTATTAAAGTCTCCAACCATGATTATTGGTTTATCTAAATGTTGAATCATATTAAGCAAATTTACAAAAAACGTAGGATCATTGCTATTTGGAGCATATACATTAATTAAACATAAATGTACATCTTTAACGGTAACATCTAATATAATTATACGACCATCCTCATCGCATTCCATCTTATTCAAACAATAATGTAGATGCTCCCTAAGCAAGATTGCAACACCTCTCTGACTTCTTGAACCATGATTAAAAATGATCGCTCCCTTCCATTCTCGTAACCACCTCTCTTCCTCTGTTTGAGTTGAATGTGTCTCTTGTAAACATATAATATCAAACTCATTTTTGCTATTTAGCCAAGAAAAAACTTCAGTTCTTTTCATAGTATTGGCAAGCCCATTACAGTTGTAACTGGCTATACAGAGGTTTTCATTATCTATCATACATATAGAAGGGGAGGGAAAAAACGAGATGTATGCAATAAATGCATTTTAAGACCTGTAGTCGCTTTATTTGATAACCGTATGTGTTCTAGTTTCGCTTTTTCTTCAATGTATGCAGGAACACATAAACATAAATTACAACAAAAAAACACAAAAAACATAATAGAAAAGTTAGGAAGCATAGCCTAAGCTTAAAATTAAACTGTGTAGCCAAAACAACGTAGGTAGGGTCACGATCATCAAAGAAATAGCCTAAAGGTTTAAATGAAATGAAATTAAACTTAAAATAAAATGAAAGAAAATGAGACAAACGGGGATAGACCTATCATATAGGCTAAGTAAATTATCGTACCCATGCATGCCTCATCAAGATCAGGGTTCAGCATTATAAGCAGGTGGAAATAGCCAAGGTGTATTACTGTCCTTGTGTAACTTGCCATCGATGTAAAGTTTATCAGCAACAAGTCTTACCCTGTGTTTCTTTTGCTGCTTGAGCTCCCGGTACAGGGGGAAAAGTTTGTTTCTCCTTTCCACAATCTCCGCGGGGAATTGCTCGCTGATGCCAAAAGGCTTTCCAGAGAGACGCCAGGCAAGGCCAAAAACCAAATCCCTGTGTTTACCATGTTCAAATTTAACAACAATCGATCTGGGTTTTGACGGGTTTCTCATCACCACCTCTCTGAAAGAGCAATTATCCGCTGATGCGGGATGTTTCCGTGGGCCCAGCCTGTGCGCTCTGTGGAAAGTAATCCTCTCCGCAGTGTCTCTGTCTAGAGATATCTCTTTAATAAAGAACTCTCTGATGGTCTTTTCCACATCCTCGTCTTTCTTCTCGTCAATGCCTCTAAATATCAGATTGTCCCGCATGGATCGCGTAGTCAATTCCAGCATCTTTTCTCTTAGTTTGTAATTTTCGCTGGACATGTAGGTGATTGAAGTCTGCAGCTGTTTCACCTTTCCTCTCGTAACTTCGGCCTCCTCACGTGTCTGTTGAAGAAGATCTACGGTCGATTTTATTGTATCTTTCAGTTCTTTTATGTCGTCTCGCATGGTGTCCAACATATCAAGCTTTTGTAGTTTACTATTAATTTCTTTTAGAACATCCTCCATATTATTTACTTTTGCTGTTGGAAGCGTGAGAAGACTTGGTGAATCGGAACTGCTATCAAAGTCCCATATGGCTCGTTTATTTGGCTGACTTGATGACTTGAGTCTGTTTTCATAGATTGAATCAGCTGCTGTCTTCGGCGTGCTGCACTCCATCAAACAAAGGAGATTTCCGATTTGAGGAAAAAAAGACTCCGGCAGTACGCAAAAAGAAAAAATCGTCAGCACAAATTAATTCAGGGCGCTCCTAAAACACATTTAAAGCATTGAGGGTCGATATACTGTTTTAAATGTCCCGCATTTGACCAAAGTTTACCACCCGACGTGGCTGACCGTCCTGATCACTCGCGCATGCTCAGTCACCCAAAATGCACCATGCAGGTCTGCTGTACACATCTCACCCTAACCCTAACCCTAACCCTGTCATCGTTTTTTTAAGAACATTTCAAACATTTTTTTCATGATATTTTCGACAGGTCTGCGGTCATCGTTTTTTTATGAAAATGACAACAGGTCCGCGGTCATCATTTTTTCATGAAAATTTCAGACATTTTTTTCATGATATTTTACATAGGTCCGCGGTCATTTTCTTTTTCATGAAAATTTCAGACAATTTTTTTCATGATATCTTCGACATTTTTTTCATGATATTTTTGACATGTACGCGGTTCATCGTTTTTTCATGAAATTTTTTTCATGATATTTTACACAGATCTGCGGTCATCGTTTTTTCATGAAAATTTCAGACATTTTTTTCATCATATTTTCGACAGGTCTGCGGTCATCGTTTTTTCATGAAAATTTCAGACATTTTTTTCATGATATTTTCGACAGGTCAGCGGTCATCGTTTTTTCATCAAATTTTTTACATGATATTTTGGACCGGTCCGCGCCAGCGTTTTTTCATGACATTTTTTTCATTATATTTTACACAGGTCTGCGGTCATCATTTTTTCATGAAAATTTCAGACATTTTTTACATGATTTTTTCGACAGGTCTGTGGTCATCTTTTTTTCATGAAATTTTCAGACATTTTTTTCATCATATTTTGGACAGGTCTGCCGTCATCGTTTTTTTCATGAAAATTTCAGACATTTTTTTCATGATTTTTTCGACAGGTCTGCGGTCATCGTTTTTTCATGAAAATTTCAGACATTTTTTTCATGATATGTTTGACATGTACGCGGTCATCGTTTTTTCATGAAATTTTTTTCATGATATTTTACACAGATCTGCGGTCATCGTTTTTTCATGAAAATTTCAGATATTTTTTTCATCATATTTTCGACAGGTCTGCGGTCATCGTTTTTTCATGAAAATATCAGACATTTTTTTCATCATATTTTGAACAGGTCTGCCGTCATCGTTTTTCATGAAAATTTCAGACATTTTTTTCATGATATTTTCGACAGGTCAGCGGTAGTCGTTTTTTCATGAAAATTTCAGACATTTTTTTCATGATATTTTCGACAGGTCAGCGGTCATCGTTTCTTCATCAAATTTTTTACATGATATTTTGGACCGGTCCGTGGTCAGCGTTTTTTCATGAAAATTTCAGACTTTTTTTTCATCATATTTTCGACAGGTCCGCGGTCATTTTTTTTCATGAAAATGACCATATGTTCCCGATCATCCTCTTTTATATGAAAATTTCAGACATGTTTTTCATGATATTTTCGAAAGGTCCGCGTTTATCGTTTTTTTCATGAAAATTTCAGACATTTTTTTCATCGTATTTTCGACAGGTCTGCGGTCAACGTTTTTTCATGAAAATTTCAGACATTTTTTTCATGATATTTTTGACATTTCCGCGTTCATCGTTTTTTCATGAAATTTTTTTCATTATATTTTACACAGGTCTGCGGTCATCGTTTTTCATGAAAATTTCAGACATTTTTTACATGATCTTTTCGACAGGTCTGCGGTCATCTTTTTTTCATGAAATTTTCAGACATTTTTTTCATGATATTTTGGACAGGTCTGCCGTCGTTTTTTCATGAAAATTTCAGACATTTTTTTCATGATATTTTCGACAGGTCAGCGGTAGTCGTTTTTTCATCAAATTTTTTACATGATATTTTGGACAGGTCCGCGGTCATCGTTTTTTCATGAAAATTTCAGACATTCTTTTCATCATATTTTCGACAGGTCCGCGGTCATCGTTTTTTCATGAAAATTTCAGACATTTTTTTCATGATATTTTACATAGGTCCGCGGTCATTTTCTTTTTCATGAAAATTTCAGACATTTTTTTCATGATATCTTCGACATTTTTTTCATGTTATTTTCGACAGTTTCGCGGTCATTATTTTTTTCATGAAAATGACAACAGGTCCCCGGTCATCGTTTTTTTAAGAACATTTCAGACATTTTTTTCATGTTATTTTCGACAGGTTCGCGGTCATTATTTTTTTCATGAAAATGACAACAGGTCCCCGGCATAGACTGTAAATAATACTGGACGAACCCTGAGTGACGTATCCCGTCTGTGACGGAGGCTTAAAAAGAGTCCAATCAACGGGCGCTTCCATATTGGAATTGTTGTCCCAACCTAACTTGGATCAAAGCGGGATCAACCTAACGACAGCGTTAAGGCGGGACTAAAGTCCGCCGATGCTCGACCAGCTCGACGCTAGCTAGCAGTCCACTTCACAACAAAGCTAACGTGTGCTTTACATCACCCCCTACGGCTTTCCTGCTCCCACTCGTCTGGAGATAACTCTATAAACAGTAAGTTAACATTAAACTTTTCTACAACACAGTTAAAACGAATTATCTTCAACCCAAATATATCATTTTAGTATTAAAACTACACTTTTTTTAAATATATAGTTATGGTCATTAGTTATTTGTCACAGCAGTTAGTAGACCGGGTTAGCAGAGCAATACATTAGCATTGTTTTAACATACAATTTAAGAACCAATTTGAGGCTAATCTTTACAAATAAATTCTCGTATTGTGTTACAAATCATTGCTTGGGTGAAATTACATATTAAAGGATAAGAAGTCCGTTTTAAAACGATAAAAGAGCTTTGTTGTTGTTGTTAAACTACTGTTAGACCATAGACTGTAAATAAATGAGAGACATCCAGAAGAAATCAATATTACAATGCATACAGTTCAGACAAAAAGAGGAATGTCTGTGACTTATATTTACTGATAGCTATGTGGGTGAACATGACACTTGAAAAAGAAATGTTTTATGAAGCTCTAGCGCAAGTTCAGTCAGGAAGACTATAAGTGATTCACGATCAGGTCTTCTCATTCACCCTTTTTCTTTTTGCACCCGCACCCACTTTTCCGCTGTCATCTCGAGCTGTCATTTTCTTGGGCTGTAATTGGGTAATCAGCTGTGTCGTCAGCAGTACTCGTCTAACCAATGGCTCGGCGTTCCTCCCTCATTTTCAGCCTATCATCGTTCTGCTCCCCTTTTAAATATGATTCTTTTTCTCCCCTAGTTCTTTCATGCTGATGTTCGTGCGCTTGTTACGAGCAATTTCAACCCATCTGATGCGAGAGCAGACGTTTTACCTTTTGAATCTCGGGGGACCCTCAGCTGCAGTCACAACGCCGATCTCCACCTCATACTCTGTGGTTAACTCCAAACAATCAATCCACCCGAGCAGCCAGTCGTCGGGAAAAACAACGCTGCAGCCTCTCACTGGTAGGGAAACGTCCTCAGCCCGCAGGCTATTCCATCGGAGGGTCGCAGCTCTTGTGATTTCAGATCCGGCAAATTTTAAGTATCCGCCGGCTAATTCCTGGTCATTTTCGCATTGTAACATGATCAACCCATGTTTTTCGATGATGTTTTATCGTTTTTTAACATCTCAAATCAAAGTAACCACGCATAACTCTTTGGAAAGTGCTAAAGTCATCCTGCATGTCTTCTTCTTCTGTTTACAATCTCGAAACTCACGAATTACCGGATATACAGTATCATCCTTCAAAATAAAACCGGAAATGAGCTACAATGGCTATAGTAATACCATTTTCAAAATAAGAGCATTGCAACATTACGTACTTCAAGAAATTCCGCCTTCAAAGCTGAATCTTGTCAAAGTAACTTTAGTCATAAGGTAAGTCCCTGTATGTCAGGCAGCTCTCATTTCAGAAATGTTTTTCGTCATGTGTTATTTACCAGGCTACACACCAATTTCAGGTGCACTGGTAAACCTTTAGCACCATGTCATCATCAACCAGATCAAGTCATAATGTTTTACCTACTGACAAACTATCAGTTCTGCATATATGCATCTCTTCTTTATCAGTTCAACTTCAATACCCTGAAGGCTTTGTTGGGTTTAGTGAGTGAATCCATTCGATCTCAGGTTGACCTCATCAAGAATTTATTCAGGCTTAGCTTATATATTTAACTTTCAGTAATGTTCATGGTTCATTCTCAGCCATTCTTTGTTGCTTAATCATAACAACCACCTTGTACTTATTTTAAGTATTGTCTGGTCTGGGAATTGCGTTCATTCATCTGCAATTGTTCGTTGGCCTAATAGTTAACCAAGCATTTTTTTTTCATCTACTCTACTAACCCTAACTCTTACCCTAACCCTAACCACATTTTTGTATTTCTTCTCTTTCAGTCACAGAGGATTTAAAAAATTTTCTCATCTGTCTTGCAGTAGGCTACATCTTAACTAAAGTTGGGGTTCGCGTCTCTGCTCAAGGAGGCCATGGATGCACTAAAAATTGAGCATCAACAAGTCTACAATTAAATTGATCAATTAATTAAGAAAAAAAAAAAAATCAATGCTGGCAATGCATGTCAACCCAAGCAAACGAGGCAACGCATTTCAGCGCAAGCAAAGGGGGCATAGCTGTTTCTGAATTATGCTGACAACGCATCTCAATGCAAGCAAACGTGGCATAGCTGTTTTGTATCACTGCTGACAACGCATCTCAACCCAAGCAAACGGGGTATAGCGTATATAAACCAATGTTGGCTACACCATAGCTGGGTGTATGCTATGGAATCTGTGGTTATGCTTCTTGTATTGATGCTGATGATGGAGTCATTTATCAATGGGTATTTCTTTTACCGTTGCTCTTGTTGTTGCTTAAACTCTTGTTTTGTTTCATTTTAGCAGATAATACTATTCCTTTCATTAATAACGGCCCATTGAAACCTGCTCGGTGAGTATCAATCTATCATTTTTAGGGGGACTCCTCAGGCTTAGGGACTTAGGGACTTTAACCCCATCCATTTTGGGGGATTTATTTTGCTGACACTCAGAATTGTCATTCTCAATGCAAGCAGGTCATAGCTGTTTCTAAATCAATGCTAGCTTTGTATCTCACCACACGCTAGCAGGGCATAGCTGCCCAGAGCATCTGCTGGGAGTAATCCTAGGGAATCCGTGTTTTTTCTTTTGTTTCATATACGTGTATTGTCTGCTTGTCATGTAGCCTTCATTTGTCAGCGAAGCATTTGGTGTATCGTGTTATTCGCCCAACCCATGCATGTTTGTTTGTTTTAGCAGATTTAATTAATCTGTTCACTCCGACTTAATCATTTCCGGGAATACCTCACACAACCAGTCCCTGCAGACCATTAACATGGATACTCATGGAATTGAGTGGTACACCCAAAACTTATTCGTTAATTCCTTCTGTTCGGCACATTTTGCAATCTGCTCAATCCTCTCAATCAGCAATTCGTTTTAATACAGCAATCATCTAACGGCTACATGTTTCATTCTTTGTCATGCTAATTTCTCGCCTCGAGTTTTTAGGAATTACTCTTGACACAGAAGAGATGAAAGCTTCACTACCACTCGAAAAGTTAGAGCGCATTCGTGAAATTTCTAAATCTTTTGTAGATTCAAGTGAAGTCACGAAACAGCAAATGCTCTCTGTAGTGGCTATTTGTCCGAAAAAATCTAAATAAACTAATATCAAACATAATCAAACGACCACTGATGCACCATGGGGATGTAATGTACGCAGGCAAAAGAAGTCCATGTCCAAACAAGAGATCTGCTGTTTTTGGTGGTTTATTTGGTTCAAAGCAAACAAAAGAAAATAACGTGTCTCCTGCTGCCTCTCTTGCGCTGGTAAAAAACCATAGGCCCACCCAGGTGCATGCTGGTCCTCTACCTTCTCTTACCTATATAACCTCTGGTGCCCACAGTGTTACCCAAATACCTAATAAAAATACTAATGCAAAAACTAAATTTACTAAACAAATAACTAGCAAAAGAAAAGATTACTCAAAATCTATTCTAAATAAAGAAAACGTGTAGAATAATAAAATAAACAACACCACCCAAATATTAATAAACTAAATGCCAAAACTAATTCTAACAATCAAATAAATAGCTCCAACACTCTCTCTCCTTGGTCATTTCAATTTCGCGATGCGCGTTATTCCCCAAGGACGTTCGTTTATTTCAAGGCTGCTGACCATGGCTTCATCCGTGTCCAATTTGCATGATGTCATTCAAGTAGATGAAGGGTGCCGCTCTGATCTAAGGTTCTGGTCCAGTCTATTGAACCTTTGGAACGGAGTGACGTTTTTCTATGATGATTTAGTTTATTCTTCTGACTCCATCAAGTTTTTCACGGACGCAGCACCTTCTGTTGGTTTTGGAGGGTACTTTCAAGGCCAGTGGTTTGCCAGCAAATGGCCTGAGTCCTTTCCCAAACTTGAGTCCTCCTCAGCGCTGTATGAGATTTATCCCATTGCTGTAGCTTGTTATGTGTGGGGGAAATCCTGGAGCCGCAAACGCATATCAGTTCATTGCGACAACGAGGCAGTTGTAGGGATCATTAACAAAGGTCGATCTTCTTGTCAAAAAATCATGCCATTCATGCGATGCATAACTTGGCTATCCGTGCAGAAAAACTTTCTCATCACTGCCCGTCATGTGCCAGGTCACTTAAATATCATTGCTGATTCTTTATCCCGTTTTAAATTTCAGGTTTTCAGGAGCCTTTGCCCAGAAGCCAGCTCCTCTCCAGTAGCAGTTCCATCACTGGAATCATTAGCCCTGTATTAAACCAGCCTTTCCTGGAGTCATAGTTAGATAAAGCGAGGTTTTACATGAGGAAGGGGTTGGCTGCCTCAACTATTAAGACGTATGATTTCGCTTGGAGGATGTATGCTATGTTTTGCGTTTTTCTGAATGTGCCACTAAAGCCTGTCTCAGTTAATAATGTTTGCGCTTTCATTTGCCATTGCATGGACGTGCGCCACTTAAAGCCTCAGTACATTAGAGGTCTAGTGGCAGGCATCCAGTTTAATGCTAGATGTTCTGATCCATCTTTTCCCAGCTTATTTTCCAATACAGCTATCAAACTTCTGCTAAAGGGCATTTCAAAAGTTGCCCCTCCCATTAGCGACAACAGACTCCCCATAACTCTTCCTATGTTGCACTCGATGCTCTTAACTTTAAGAAAGGGTTGTTTCTCCTTTTACGTGCTTCTTTATCTTTTGATCCTTCAAAAGACGTCACTCTGTCAGATATTCATTTCCACCCAGATTTTTTCACTCTGTTTCTAAAACATTCTAAAGCAGGCGGCGCCTGTTCCGTAGTCATTGCTCGCATCGATTCTGAGTTTTGTCCTTTCAAATCCATGTGTAAATATTTAAAAAAACAGGTCACCTTTTCATCCGCTGGCTCCTCTCTTTCTGACTCCTAATAATAATCCTATGTCAAAGTCTTGGTTCAGTTGTCATTTAAAGCAGACTCTTGAAAAATGTAACATATCACCTAAGCATTATTCAGGCCATTCATTTAGAATAGGTGCTGCAACCTCCGCAGCAATGCAAGGCCTGTCTTCAGCTTCTCTTCAACAACCGGTGGTCTTCATCTGCATTCACCTCCTACGTGTGTCCAGAAACAACGGCTATAATCCAAGCTCAAAGATCTCTAAAACCTTGACAGCTCATGGTAAGCAAATGCAAATACTTGGTGGTGGTGGTTTACTGAATTACCATCCATTCAGATCTTTGTCCTAGTTCGGGATATTGTTTCAGGCTCTCTGTAGTAAATTATTACAATCAAGGAGGAGCTAAGTATAAAGTGTGTTCGTTGTTTTAAAAGTTTACCCATATTTTTCCCCTTACAAGAGGTTTAATATTTCTTGTATTTATGTTGCAGTGCATCGAAACTAAAGTGGAGTTTACTTCTCCGCTCAAGGAGGGTATGGACGGCCCTAAAACAAGCAGCATCATCAAGTTATTCAATCATTGTGGAAATAAAAAACGCAAACTCAATGCAAGCAACTGGGTATAGCTGTTTTCTGTTGGCAACGCATCGTAACGCAAGCAAACTGGTTCAGCAGTTTTAATGCCAGCAACGCATCTCATCGCAAGCAAAATTCTGCTGGCAACGCATTCACGTGGCATATCTTTTTCTGCGGCAACGCATCTTTACGGGGCATAGCGGTTTTGTGCTGGCAACGCATCTCAACGCAAGCAATTCTGGTTAGCAGTTGCTTAATCAATGCCAGCAACGCATCTCATCACAAGCAATCTTTCTGCTTACAACGCATCTTTCACTGGGTATAGCTGTTCCGCTGCCAATGCATCGCATTGCAAGCAAACTGGGCATAGTTGTTTCTAAGTCAATGTTGTCTGTCTACACTTCTGCAGGAATAAGCCATGGAATCTCAACGCAAGCAATCTTTCTGCTGGCAACGCATCGCAAGCAAACTGGTTCAGCAGTTTTAATGCCAGCAACGCATCTCATCGCAAGCAAAATTCTGCTGGCAACGCATTCACGTGGCATATCTTTTTCTGCGGCAACGCATCTTTACGGGGCATAGCGGTTTTGTGCTGGCAACGCATCTCAACGCAAGCAATTCTGGTTAGCAGTTGCTTAATCAATGCCAGCAACGCATCTCATCACAAGCAATCTTTCTGCTTACAACGCATCTTTCACTGGGTATAGCTGTTCCGCTGCCAATGCATCGCATTGCAAGCAAACTGGGCATAGTTGTTTCTAAAGTCAATGTTGTCTGTCTACACATTTTTGCAGGTATAAGCCACGGAATCGTGTTATGATGTTGGTAGGTCATTTATTTGCTGATGGTTTATCAGCGGGCAGTTCATTTAACGTGCTTTGTTGCTTAACTCTTATGTTTTGTTTCATTTAGCAGATAATGCCATTTCTCTCATTTATTCATGGCCGTTTTAATCCTGATCGGTAAGTTTCAAATATTTTTTGGGGGGACTCTATGGGCTGAGCTGTCTTCTTTTGGGGGGATTTATTCTAATGACGTTCAAGAATTCATTCTCAGCTCATCGATCACCCCATAGAGTCCAAGCGCCAAAGACTTTATCTGTCAAGTCACATTTTCATACTATTCATTGTAATAAATAATTTTCTTAAAATCACTGGTCTCTCCTGATTGAAATGAAGCTCTAGCGCAAGTTCAGTCAGGAAGACTATAAGTGATTCACGATCAGGTCTTCTCATTCACCCTTTTTCTTTTTGCACCCGCACCCACTTTTCCGCTGTCATCTCGAGCTGTCATTTTCTTGGGCTGTAATTGGGTAATCAGCTGTGTCGTCAGCAGTACTCGTCTAACCAATGGCTCGGCGTTCCTCCCTCATTTTCAGCCTATCATCGTTCTGCTCCCCTTTTAAATATGATTCTTTTTCTCCCCTAGTTCTTTCATGCTGATGTTCGTGCGCCCCTCCACCTCCCCATCACCGCCATCTTCATCAGCAGATTCATCATCCATCAATTCTATATCCATCCAGTCTCATCAAATCATCAGCTTCACCACCACCAGGGTCTGGACTCTATGGGGGATTCATTCTCAGCTCATCGATCACCCCATAGAGTCCAAGCGCCAAAGACTTTATCTGTCAAGTCACATTTTCATACTATTCATTGTAATAAATAATTTTCTTAAAATCACTGGTCTCTCCTGATTGAAATATTTATCATAAGATATTTATTTTCTATAGAGCCCTGAAGTCATGGAGTCTGTGGCCAGTGATGACGAAGGGTCAGCTTCACACCCCAAAAACTGTAGGTATTAGAAATGTATCTCAAGACTGGCATCTATTATTATGAGTTGTGCCTACCTTGTTCAATATTATCCCTGCAGATGTGGCTAATAACAAAACACACCCTGAGCTGTCACGTGTAGTGAACTGTACATGTTGCCTTATCTGATGCATTCATTGAACATTTTTGTTTTTCTTCTATAGACAGTGTAGATTATTGGTGACAGCTATGTCCGTCCATGTGCCCAGAGAGCTGCAGAGACAGAAGAAGAAACCTAGGCCTCAACAACATCTGCATTTGTTGGTTCGGTTGGGGTGGACTTCGGTTGAAAGGCCTGCTTCCCTTCTTCAACAACTCACTGCGAGGCAGGTCTCCCCCGGATGGCCTGAGAGATGTAACCCACTTGTTCCTGCATCGATGGCGGTCTCCATGTTGGAAGTGCTCTCACCATAACTTTCAGCCAACCTAACGACAGGCTGAAAGCTGGAGCTGAGGCGGGTTTTAAGCCTCCTGACAAACCGTTACATCGAGCCCCTTATTGTGAATAACAATTATCCTTCATCAAATGGTTTTTTGTACCAAGCCGTAAACATGTTAACTTCTGGTGTAAAAACAGGCTTTTTTGAATGTGTTTTTTCAGATTAAATAAATATTTAAATGCACTCCTTTGTTTCTACTTCTGAGTATACATTTTAGATTTGAAATGACTAAAATGTGCATTAATGCTCAACTCAATAGCTAAGTTTTTACTTTTACACAACTTTTTACCAAATACTAATGCAGTTCATTTCTGAAAATGGGATGGCACAGAGTCATTGCAAGAATATGCCCTTAGACACAGCCCCATTCTTAAATCAAGATACATACAGAGTAAATACAATCAATAACTTGTGAATAAAAACACAATTCAAAATGTCTTCCCAGATCAATATCACATAATATCTGCTTTCTTCCGTCTAAACTAGACAAAGGGTTTAAACGTGAAGAAAAGGGTATGATTGCAAGTTGTTTGATGGAGATTTATTTTTATTGAACAGCTTCTTACACCACAATTGTTGTCAAGATGCAAACCCTCCTTCTCCTGAAGCTTGTGGAGCTCCTTGATGTACGGCCATCTGATCTGCTGGCCATCTTCTCTCAGCAGAACTTTGACTGATGAAAAGACTGAAGAAGCTTGAGCATGTGACATGGATCCAGGAGAGACTTTTAGTGCAGGGTCTCCAGGATGACAAAAAAAGACAGAAAATAGCAGTTATCCATTAAATCCATTTGTGTGCATTTTCTGTTTTCATCTGTGTGTAAGAGTGCATTTATAAATTCAACCGTGTACTACCCAGACTACAAAGGTATGAAGGTAATCAACATGGAAATGATTCTTTCTATTCTAAGATAAACCTTATTGTAATCAATCTACTTTCAGCTCTCTCACTCACTTGCAGAATGAGATTCCACATACAGCCACAGATTTAGTGTAAGGAAACATTAAGGCATTTATTTCGTATAGTACTTCATCTTAACATGAAATAAATACTTAAATGATTTAAAGATAGATAGATACTTTATTGATCCCGAGGGAAATTCAAGCTAATATAATAACCGGTCCCAACTCTCTGTGAGCATTACAGTCTATGGTGAACCATCGTGTTGGGCCTTTAGTTTATAACATCACACAAACTCTTTCTTTTCAACATCTAAACAATTCAAATTCTAACATTTCGGACTTAGTTTAACCCCCCAGTTTATTAGTCCTGGATAGCTATGTTTCCATTAGCATCTGTGTCTCTTGATCGGCTAAAGTTAAACCATTGACTGTAAATAATGGGCTACACTGAGGCCAGTCTACATAGATACCGACACCTCCCGATGAGTATGCAGTACATTTAACAATATCACTATATCATTCATATTTACAGTCTATGTATATCACCAAGCTAACGCTAAACAAGCTAGGACCGCAAAAATAGACACCGTAATATTTACAGTCTATGATACCGACACGAGTATGCAGTAAATATAACACTACTATAACACTTACCGAAAATACTGAAGCATCACAGTCTTGGATGGTCTGTTAATCCAATTAATCGCACAGCAAGCCATATTTGTTGCTAGACAAACACTCCACACGAAGAAAAAAAGTCCGACGGATCAAGCTAGTGCTGCTAGCCTCCTGCTCTGCCCTGCTTCTGACCTGAGACAGACAGCTCAGCACGCTGCAGCTATCAATCAAATCAGCCACAATCCTTATATGGGCATGACCGTTTTCATCATAACAAAAAATCTGAGGAGTTAGAAAAAAATTCACCCCCCCCCCCACAGTGGGAGCACATGATGCCACTAACTTATCAGATGTATTTCGTTTTTTGTACCAGGCTGTAAACGGGTTAATTTTTGTAGTGAAAACGGCCTTTTTTGGCTGGGGGCTTATGGAACTTCCAGTGCTTCAGGAGCCAGCCTCAAGCGGACACTCGATGAACTGCCGTTTTTTTTGTACTTCCGCATTGGCTTCATTTTTTTGGAACGGAGGTTGCCGCTTGGTCCCCGGTCATCGTTTATTCATGAAAATTTCAGACATTTTTTACATCATATTTTCGACAGGTCCGCGGTCATCGTTTTTTCCTGAAAATTTCAGACATTTTTTTCATGATATTTTAC
Organism: Tautogolabrus adspersus; assembly: GCA_020745685.1. NCBI lineage: Eukaryota > Metazoa > Chordata > Actinopteri > Labriformes > Labridae > Tautogolabrus > Tautogolabrus adspersus. The sequence goes on from CM036539.1 coordinate 7,915,544, forward strand.
ATAGGTCCGCGGTCATTTTCTTTTTCATGAAAATTTCAGACATTTTTTTCATAATATTTTCGAAAGGTCCGCGGTCATCGTTTTTTCATGAAAATGTTTTCATCATATTTTCGACAGGTCAGCGGTCATCGTTTTTTCATGAAAATTTCAGACATTTTTTTCATGATATTTTCGACAGTTCAGCGGTCATCGTTTTTTCATGAAAATTTCAGACATTTTTTTCATCATATTGTCGACATGTTTTTTGTCAGCGTTTTTTCATGAAAATTTCAGACTATTTTTTCTTCATTTTTTCGACAGGTCCGCGGTCATCGTTTTTTTAAGAACATTTCAGACATTTTTTTCATGATATTTTCGACAGGTCTGTGGTCATCGTTTTTTTATGAAAATGACAACAGGTCCGCTGTCATTTTCTTTTTAATGAAAATTTCAGACATTTTTTTCATCATATTTTCTACAGGTCCACGGTCATCGTTTTTTCATGAACATTTCAGACATTTTTTTCATGATATTTTACATAGGTCCGCGGTCATTTTCTTTTTCATGAAAATTTCAGACATTTTTTTCATAATATTTTCGACAGGTCTGCTGTCATCGTTTTTTCATGAAAATTTCATGCATTTTTTTCATGATATTTTCGACAGGTCTGTGGACATCGTTTTTCTATGAAAATGACAACAGATCCGCGGTCATCGTTTTTTCATGAAAATCTTTTCATCATATTTTCGACAGGTCTGCGGTTATCGTTTTTTCATGAAAATTTCAGACATTTTTTTTCATGATATTTTCGACAGTTCAGCGGTCATCGTTTTTTCTTGAAAATTTCAGACTTTTTTTTCTTCATTTTTTCGACAGGTCCGCGGTCATTTTTTTTCATGAAAATGACAACAGGTCCCCGATCATCGTTTTTTATGAAAATTTCAGACATTTTTTTCATGATATTTTCGAAAGGTCTGGTCATCGTTTTTCCATTAAAATTTCAGACATTTTTTTCATCATATTTTCGACATGTCCGCGGTCAGCGTTTTTTCATGAAAATGTCAGACTTTTTTTTCATCATATTTTCGACAGGTCCGCGGTCATTTTTTTTCATGAAAATGACAACATGTCCCCGGTCATCGTTTTTTTAAGAACATTTCAAAAAAAAATTTCATGATATTTTCGACAGGTCCGCAGTCATCGTTTTTTCATGAAAATTTTTACATACTATTTTGGACAGGTCACCGTTTTTTTAAGAACATTTCAGACATTTTTTTCATAATATTTTCGACAGGTTCGCGGTCAATATTTTTTTCATGAAAATGACAACAGGTCATCGTTTTTTTAAGAACATTTCAGACATTTTTTTCATCATATTTTCGACACGTCCGCGGTCATCGTTTTTTCATGAAAATGTCAGACTTTTTTTTCATCATATTTTCGACAGGTCCGCGGTCATTTTTTTTCATGAAAATGACAACAGGTCCCCGATCATCGTTTTTTACGAAAATGTCAGACATTTTTTTCATGATATTTTCGAAAGGTCCGCGGTTATCGTTTTTTTCATGAAAATTTCAGACATTTTTTTCATCATATTTTCGATAGGTCTGCGGTCATCGTTTTTTTATGAAAATGACAACAGGTCCGCGGTCATTTTCTTTTTAATGAAAATTTCAGACATTTTTTTCATCATATTTTCTACAGGTCCGCGGTCATCGTTTTTTCATGAAAATTTCAGACATTTTTTTCATGATATTTTACATAGGTCCGCGGTCATTTTCTTTTTCATGAAAATTTCAGACATTTTTTTCATAATATTTTCGACAGGTCTGTGGACATCGTTTTTCTATGAAAATGACAACAGGTCCGCGGTCATCGTTTTTTCATGAAAATGTTTTCATCATATTTTCGACAGGTCTGCTGTCATCGTTTTTTCATGAAAATGTCAGACTTTTTTTTCATCATATTTTCGACAGGTCCGCGGTCATTTTTTTTCATGAAAATGACAACAGGTTCCCGATTGTCATGATTTGGTTTTGTTTTAGTTTGTATTTCAGAGTTTTGATTTCTTATCTTGTTTTAGTTCTACTTTCCCCTAGTGTTGCGTGTTTCCTTTGTTTAGTCTTAAGTGTTTTCTGTTTTATTTTGTAAATTCTTCTTCTTGTGTCTCTCTGTGTTTTGTTACATTCTTGACTTCTGTGTGTCTTGTTACATTCTGTGTGCTTTCAGTGTTCTATGATTTTCTTTGTAGTTGTCTTCAGTGTCTTAATTCCTGTCTCTGTGTTTCCCCTTTTCTGATTGCCCTGATTGTACTCACCTGTGTTTTGTTTGTTTCACCTGTCTAACTAGTCTCACCTGTGTTGATTACCCCTGTGTCTATTTAGTCTCTGTGTTTCTTCCCCTCTGTGTCGGTTCATTGTTGTTTTGTCGGTGTTCTAGGTCAGTGTTAGATGTTCGTTCCTGTTTCCCATGTTTCCTTGTGGCTCCCTGTTTTTTACCTTTTGGACTTTGTTTTGAGTTGTAAGTTTTGTTTTGCCTTTTTTAGTTTAATAAATCATTTTTCTTATTCTGCATTTGGGTCCTCCTCCTCATTCTAACCGTGACAGAATGAACCGACCAGCTAAGGACCCAGCAGAATTTTTGGACAAGATGGACTGTTTTGAGAAGATAAATTATTAGGGCCCGAAGCACTGACAAGTGCGTAGGACCCTATTGAAACCCTTAGGATTATTTTTATTTTTTTTTTTCATTATTATTATTATTATTCTTCCTCCTCTTTGAAGCCACTTTTGAGGGCCTGAACGTGAACGAAAACTCACCAAAATGGGCAAGGTCATCGGGTTTGGCGAAAAATTTGATATTTTCGCTATTTCGTAAAAAAAGTTTGTGAAATGGCTCAAGGGCGCCCCCTTGAAATTTTCAAAAAGGCCTCCCCATAGAGGTTTTTTTGTCCTACATGCATGACAATTTTTATGCACATTAACCATGTCAGGAACTACATAAAATCCTCTTACACCCATAGTCAAAACATTACAGGAAGTCGGCCATATTTTTTTGAAATTCAAAGAAATGGCTCAAAATGGCTCAAATTCGCGTTTCACAGGTTACCTATTTGAACGAACTCCTCCGAAAGCGTTCATCCGATTGATGCAAACTCAGTGCCACTGTGTTCTACACATGTTGAAGATCTCCCGTTGTGCTCTGCACGTTATTTCGTCAAAGGGCGTGGCCCTGGCGTGCGGTCAAATTTGCATGTTTTTTTTTATCCATTTTTTAACCACAAAATGCCTATATGTCTGCCATGCAGAGGTCAATCATCACCAAATGTGTCATGCATGATAAAGGTCCTGCCATGAACACATCCATGCTTAAAATGTTTGTATCACTTACAGCGCCACCTGTTGACAACAGGAAGTTACTGCTTGTAAATTAGCACTAGCCATTGATACACAGTTGATCATATCCCCTTCAAAAGGGTTGTGGACCGTCCTAAGACCTTGGCCATACTACCTTTTCGAGCTCAAATGTCTGCGTCAAACGCTCTCACCATACAGACGCGCCATTCGCCACAAACAGGAAGTAGTTTGTTGAGGGGCTTAATATAGTCGTACAGTCACCAAACGTCATACACATGATCTCAGTAGGAAAGTAAAACTTGTCATGTGGGTATAGTAAGTGGGCGTGGCTAAATGGCTCAGTGGCGCCCCCTTGAAATTTTCAAAAAGGCCTCCCCATTGATGTTTTTTTGTCCTACATGCATGAACATTTTTATGCCCATTAACCATGTCAGGACCTACATAAAATCCTCTTACACCCATAGTCAAAACATTACAGGAAGTCCGCCATATTTTTTTGAATGTAATAAAAATGGCTGAAATTCGCATTTCACAGTCTACCTATTTGAACGAACTCCTTCGAAAGCGCTCATCCCATTGATGCAAACTCAGTGTCACTGTATTCTACACATGTTGAAGATCTCCCGTTGTGCTCTGTACGTTATTTCGTCAAAGGGCGTGGCCGTGGCGTGCGGTCAAACTTTGATGTCTCGTCACGCCACTTTTAACCTTTCCAAAAGGCCCCCCCATAGACATTTTTTTCTCCTACATGCGTAACAATTTTTATGCACATTAACCATGTCAGGACCTACATAAAATCCTCTGGCACCGATATTCAAAAACTAACAGGTAGTCCGCCATCATTTTTTTTGTGTGTAAAAAAATGCCTCAATTTTGCATTTCACAGGCTACCTATTTGAACGTATTTCCCCGAGCCACCATTTATCCGATCATTACGAAATTAATGTCAGTGTGTTCTAGACATGTTAAAGATCCAAAGTTATGTGAAACCAAGATTCTACATAAAAGGGCGTGGCCATGGTGTACTGTCAAACTTTGATGTCTCGTGCACTCCCATGAAATTCTTTCAAAAGGCCCCCCCAGAGGTTTTTTCCCTGACATGCATGACATTTTTTCTGCATATTAACCATGTCAGGACTTACATAAAATGCCGCAGTGCACATTGTCAAAACCCAAAAGGATGTCCACGCCCATTTTTTGAATGTATAAATAATGACCAAATTTTGCATTTTCAGTCTTCCTATTTTAACATACTTCCCTGAGACCCTGTTCATGCAATCATTGCGAACTCAGTGTCAGTGTGTTCTAGACATGTTTAAGATCTTTCGTTGTACTCCGCATGATTTTACATAAAAGTGCGTGGCCTCGGTGTACTGTCAAACTTTCACTTTTACACAAATCAAACTGTAAGGCCTGCTGCTTGGTGACGTCTCGCCGTTGCACTGCCGCGGTCGCAACACACCCCGACATGCACGAAGTGCTTCGGGCCCTTCATCACCGCTTGCGGTTTTAATTTTCAAGATATTTTTCGTTGGGCCAGGAGCACTGCAGTAACAGAGCAGTCTCCTTGGACAGGCACCCGCTTGGCCATTTTTCCTGGTCATCGTGGAGGAAAAAGAAATGGCACCCGTCGTCCTATCCTGTCTCCACAACCTAGTACCTCAGAGCCTCTACCCCAGCAGTCGGTGTACCAACCCACGCCTCAACCTCAGCAGCCTGTCTACCAGCTCAAGCCACAGCCTCAGTCCAGGCCTCAGCCTGAGACTCAGCCCAGGCCTCAGCACGAGTCTCAACTCAAGCCTCAGCTCAAGCATCAGCATGGGCCTCAACCGAAGCCTCAGCAAAAGCCTCCACTCAGGTCTCAGCCCATGTTGCTGCTCAGCTCACCGGAGTCTTCGCTGCTCAGCTCACCCGAGTCTTCGCTGCCCAGCGCACCCGAGTCTTCGCTGCCCAGCGCACCCGAGTCTTCGCTGCCCAGCTCACCAGAGTCTTCGCTGCCCAGCTCACCAGAGTCCTCCGGGCCGTCCACCTGAACTGTGCTCCGTGTCTGGTCGGCCTCCGGGCCGTCCACCTGAACTGTGCTCCGTGTCTGGTTGGCCTCCGGGCCGTCCACCTGAACTGTGCTCCGTGTCTGGTCGGCCTCCGGGCCGTCCACCTGAACTGTGCTCCGTGTTGGGCCGGCCTCCTGGCCGCCCTCCCGAACTGTCCTGGTTATGTGCCCTGCCTCCAGGCCATCCGCCTGAGAGTCCGGAGTCCCTCCTCCGGACCCCCTCCTCCGGACCCCCTCCACCCACCCTGCTTTGGTTTATTGTAATTTTTGGGGACGTCTGGGATCCGTCCCTTGAGGGGGGGGTTATGTCATGATTTGGTCTTGTTTTAGTTTGTATTTCAGAGTTTTGATTTCTTATCTTGTTTTAGTTCTACTTTCCCCTAGTGTTGCTTGTTTCCTTTGTTTAGTCTTAAGTATTTCCTGTTTTATTTTGTAAATTCTTCTTCTTGTGTCTCTCTGTGTTTTGTTACATTCTTGACTTCTGTGTGTCTTGTTACATTTTGTGTGCTTTCAGTGTTCTATGATTTTCTTTGTAGTTGTCTTCAGTGTCTTAATTCCTGTCTCTGTGTTTCCCCTGTTCTGATTGCCCTGATTGTACTCACCTGTGTTTTGTTTGTTTCACCTGTCTAACTAGTCTCACCTGTGTTGATTACCCCTGTGTCTATTTAGTCTCTGTGTTTCTTCCCCTCTGTGTCGGTTCATTGTTGTTTGTCGTATGTCTCAGTCTCCCTGTGATTCCTCGTGGCTACCCTTTTTGGATTAATTTTTGAAAGTAAGTTTTGTTTTGCCTTTTTGTCGTTAAAAATAAATATTTTTGGTTCCTGCAATTGGGTCCTCCTCCCTGTTTTCCACCTACCGTGACACCGATCATCCTTCTTTTTATGAAAATTTCAGACATTTTTTTCATGATATTTTCGAAAGGTCCGCGGTTATCGTTTTTTTCATGAAAATTTCAGACATTTTTTTCATCATATTTCGACAGGCCTGCGGTCATCGTTTTTTCATGAAAATTTCAGACATTTTTTTCATGATATTTTCGAAAGGTCCGCGGTTATCGTATAATTCCTGAAAATTTCAGACATTTTTTTCATCATATTTTCGACAGGCCTGCGGTCATCGTTTTTTCATGAAAATTTCAGACGTTTTTTTCATGATATTTTCGACAGGTCTGTGGTCATCGTTTTTTTATGAAAATGACAACAGTTCTGCGGTGATCGTTTTTTCATGAAATTTTTTACATGATATTTTGGACAGGTCCGCGGTCATCGTTTTTTCATGAAAATTTCAGACATTTCTTTCATCATATTTTCGACAGGTCCGCGGTCATCGTTTTTTCATGAAATTTTTTTACATGATATTTTCGACAGGTCCGCAGTCATCGTTTTTCATTAAAATTTCAGAATTTTTTTTCATGATATTTTACATAGGTCCGCGGTCATTTTCTTTTTCATGAAAATTTCAGACATTTTTTTCATGATATCTTCGACATTTTTTTCATGTTATTTTCGACAGGTTCGCGGTCATTATTTTTTTCATGAAAATGACAACAGGTCCCCGGTCATCGTTTTTTTAAGAACATATCAGACATTTTTTTTTTAACGTTATTTTCGACAGGATCGCGGTCATTATTTTTTTCATGAAAATGACAACAGGTCCGCGGTCATCCTTTTTTCATAACATTTTTTACATGATATTTTGGACAGGTCCGCGGTCATCGTTTTTTCATGAAAATTTCAGACATTTTTTTCATAATATTTTCGACAGGTTCGCGGTCATTATTTTTTTCATGAAAATGACAACAGGTCCCCGGTCATCGTTTTTTCATGAAATTTTTTACATGATATTTTGGACAGGTCCGCTGTCATCGTTTTTTCATGAAAATTTCAGACATTTTTTTCATGATATCTTCGACATTTTATTCATGTTATTTTCGACAGTTACGCGGTCATTATTTTTTTCATGAAAATGACAACAGGTTCCCGATCATCCTTTTTTTTATGAAAATTTCAGACATTTTTTTCATGATATTTTCGAAAGGTACGCGGTTATCGTTTTTTTCATGAAAATTTTAAGACATTTTTTTCATCATATTTTCGACAGGCCTGCGGTCATCGTTTTTTCATGAAAATTTCAGACATTTTTTTCATTTTATTTTCGACAGGTCTGCGGTCATCGTTTTTTCATGAAAATTTCAGACATTTTTTTCATAATATTTTCGACAGGTTCGCGGTCATTATTTTTTTCATGAAAATGACAACAGGTCCCCGGTCATCGTTTTTTCATGAAATTTTTTACATGATATTTTGGACAGGTCCGCTGTCATCGTTTTTTCATGAAAATTTCAGACATTTTTTTCATGATATCTTCGACATTTTTTTCATGTTATTTTCGACAGTTACGCGGTCATTATTTTTTTCATGAAAATGACAACAGGTTCCCGATCATCCTTTTTTTATGAAAATTTCAGACATTTTTTTCATGATATTTTCGAAAGGTACGCGGTTATCGTTTTTTTCATGAAAATTTTAAGACATTTTTTTCATCATATTTTCGACAGGCCTGCGGTCATCGTTTTTTCATGAAAATTTCAGACATTTTTTTCATTTTATTTTCGACAGGTCTGCGGTCATCGTTTTTTCATGAAAATTTCAGACATTTTTTTCATGATATTTTTGACATTTCTGCATTCATGGTTTTTTGATGAAATTTTTTTCATGATATTTTACACAGGTCTGCGGTCATCGTTTTTTCATGAAAATTTCAGACATTTTATACATGATATTTTCGACAGATCTGCGGACATCTTTTTTTCATAAAAGTTTCAGACATTTTTTCATGATTTTTTCGACAGGTGCACGGTCATCTTTTTTTCATGAAATTTTCAGACATTTTTTTCATGATATTTTCTACAGGTCCGCGGTCAGCGTTTTTTCATGAAAATTTTTTCATCATATTTTCGACATGTCTGCGTTCATCGTTTTTTCATGAAAATTTCAGACATTTTTTTCATGATATTTTCGACAGGACTGCGGTCATCGTTTTTTCATGAAAATTTCAGACATTTTTTTCATGATATTTTGGACAGGTCCCCGATCATCTATTTTTATGAAAATTTAAGACATTTTTTTCATGATATTTTCGAAAGGTCTGCGGTCATCGTTTTTTCATGAAAATTTCTGACTTTTTTTTCATCATATTTTCGACAGGTCTGCGGTCATCGTTTTTTCATGAAAATGACAACAGGTCCGTGGTCATTCTTTTTTCATGAACATTTTTTCATTATATTTTGGACAGGCCGCGGTCATCGTTTTTTAATGAAAATTTCAGACATTGTTTTCATGATATCTTCGACATTTTTTTCATGTTATTTTCGACAGTTACGCGGTCATTATTTTTTTCATGAAAATGACAACATGTCCCCGGTCATCATTTTTTCAAGAACATTTCAGACATTTTTTTCATGTTATTTTCGACATTTTCGCGGTCATTATTTTTTTCATGAAAATGACAACAGGTCCGCGGTCATCGTTTTTTCATGAAAATTTCAGACATTTTTTTCATGATATTTTCGACAGGTCTGCGGTCATCGTTTTTTCTTGAAAATTTCAGACATTTTTTTCATGATATTTTCGACAGGTGCGAGGTCATCGTTTTTTCATGAAAATTTCAGACATTTTTTTCATCATATTGTCGACATGTCCGCGGTCATTTTCTTTTTCATGAAAATTTCAAACATTTTTTTCATGATATCTTCGACATTTTTTTCATGTTATTTTCGACAGTTTCGCGGTCATTATGTTTTTCATGAAAATGACAACAGGTCCCCGGTCATTGTTTTTTAAAAACATTTCAAACATTTTTTTTATGATATTTTCGACAGGTTTCGCGGTCATCGTTTTTTTATGAAAATGACAACAGGTCCGCGGTCATCCTTTTTTCATAACATTTTTTACAAGATATTTTGGACAGGTCCGCGGTCATCGTTTTTTCATGAAAATTTCAGACATTTTTTTCATAATATTTTCGACAGGTTCGCGGTCATTATTTTTTTCATGAAAATGACAACAGGTCCCCGGTCATCGTTTTTTCATGAAATTTTTTACATGATATTTTGCACAGGTCCGCTGTCATCGTTTTTTCATGAAAATTTCAGACATTTTTTTCATGATATCTTCGACATTTTTTTCATGTTATTTTCGACAGTTACGCGGTCATTATTTTTTTCATGAAAATGACAACAGGTCCCCGGTCATTGTTTTTTCATAACATTTTTTACATGATATTTTGGACAGGTCCGCGGTCATCGTTTTTTCATGAAAATTTCAGACATTTTTTTCATAATATTTTCGACAGGTTCGCGGTCATTATTTTTTTCATGAAAATGACAACAGGTCCCCGGTCATTGTTTTTTAAAAACGTTTCAAACATTTTTTTTATGATATTTTCGACAGGTTTCGCGGTCATCGTTTTTTTTATGAAAATGACAACAGGTCCGCGGTCATCCTTTTTTCATAACATTTTTTACATGATATTTTGGACAGGTCCGCGGTGGTCGTTTTTTCATGAAAATTTCAGACATTTTTTTCATAATATTTTCGACAGGTTCGCGGTCATTATTTTTTTCATGAAAATGACAACAGGTCCCCGGTCATTGTTTTTTAAAAACATTTCAGACAATTTTTTCATGATATTTTCAATAGGTCCGCGGTTATTTTTTTTTCATGAAAATGACAACAGGTTCCCGATCATCCTTTTTTTTACGAAAATTTCAGACATTTTTTCATGATATTTTCGACAGGTCTGCGGTCATCGTTTTTTCATGAAAATTTCTGACTTTTTTTTCATCATATTTTCGACAGGTCTGCGGTCATCGTTTTTTCATGAAAATGACAACAGGTCCGCGGTCACAAGTAGGTGAACTAAATGCAAAAACATGCTTTACTGGGCGAGAAGAGTTTGTTTTAACACATTTCAATATGTAGGTGTACTAAATGCAAAAACATGCGTTACTGGGCGAGAGGAGTTTGTTTTAACACAATTCAAATATGTAGGTGTAATGAATGCAAAAACATGCTTTACTGGTCTAAAGGAGTTCGTTTTAACACAATTCAATATGTAGGTGTACTAAATGTAAAAACATTCTTTACTGGGCGAGAGGAGTTCGTTTTAACACAATTCAATATGTAGGTGAACTAAATGCAAAAACATGCTTTATTGGTCGAGAGGAGTTCGTTTTAACACATTTCAATATGTAGGTGTACTAAATGCAAAAACATGCTTTACTGGGCGAGAGGAGTTTGTTTTAACACTAGGTGGACTAAATGCAATAACATGCTTTACTGGTCGAGAGGAGTTCATTTTAACACAATTCAATATGAAGGTTAACTAAATGCAAAAACATACTTTACTGGGCGAGAACAGTTTGTTTTAACACAATTCAATATGTAGGTGTACTAAATGCAAAAACATGCTTTACTGGGCGAGAAGAGTTCGTTTTAACACAAGTAGGTTAACTAAATGCAAAAACATGCTTTACTGGGCGAGAGGAGTTCGTTTTAACACAAGTAGGTTAACTAAATGCAAAAACATGCTTTACTGGGCGAGAAGAGTTTGTTTTAACACAATTCAATATGTAGGTGTACTAAATGCAAGAACATGCTTTACTGGGCGAGAGGAGTTCGTTTTAACACATTTCAATACGTAGGTGTACTAAATGCAAGAACATGCTTTACTGGGCGAGAGGAGTTCGTTTTAACACATTTCAATATGTAGGTGTACTAAATGCAAAAACATGCGTTACTGGGCGAGAGGAGTTCCATTTCACACAAGTAGGTATATTAAATGCAAAAACATGCGTTACTGGGCGAGACGAGTTCCATTTCACACAAGTAGGTATATTAAATGCGAAAACATGCTTTACTGGGCTAGAGGAGTTCGTTTTAACACAATTCAATATGTAGGTGTAATGAATGCAAAAACATGCTTTACTGGGCGAGAGGAGTTCGTTTTCACACAAGTAGGTGAACTTAATGCAAAAACATGCGTTACCGGGCGAGAGGAGTTCCATTTCACACAAGTAGGTATATTAAATGCAAAAACATGCTTTACTGGGCTAAAGGAGTTCGTTTTAACGCAATTCAATATGTAGGTGTAATAAATGCAAAAACATTTTACTGGGCGAGAGGAGTTCGTTTTAACACAATTCAATATGTAGGTGTAATGAATGCAAAAACATGCTTTACTGGTCTAAAGGAGTTCGTTTTAACACAATTCAATATGTAGGTGTACTAAATGCAAAAACATTCTTTACTGGGCGAGAGGAGTTCGTTTTAACACAAGTAGATGAACTAAATGCAAAAACATACTTTATTGGTCGAGAGGAGTTCGTTTTAACACTAGGTGGACTAAATGCAATAACATGCTTTACTGGGCGAGAGGAGTTCGTTTTAACACAATTCAATATGTAGGTAAACTAAATGCAAAAACATGCTTTACTGGGCGAGAGGAGTTCGTTTTAACACAATTCAATATGTAGGTAAACTAAATGCAAAAACATGCTTTACTGGGCGAGAAGAGTTTGTTTTAACACAATTCAATATGTAGGTGTACTAAATGCAAAAACATGCTTTACTGGGCGAGAGGCGTTCGTTTTAACACAAGTAGGTGAACTAAATGCAAAAACATACTTTATTGGTCGAGAGGAGTTCGTTTTAACACATTTCAATATGTAGGTGTACTTAATGCAAAAACATGCTTTACTGGGGAGTTCGTTTTAACACAAGTAGGTGAACTAAATGCAAAAACATACTTTATTGGTCGAGAGGAGTTCGTTTTAACACATTTCAATATGTAGGTGTACTAAATGCAAAAACATGCTTTACTGGGCGAGAGGAGTTTGTTTTAACAATAGGTGGACTAAATGCAATAACATGCTTTACTGGGCGAGAGGAGCTCGTTTTAACACAAGTAGGTGAACTAAATGCAAAAACATACTTTATTGGTCGAGAGGAGTTCGTTTTAACACATTTCAATATGTAGGTGTACTAAATGCAAAAACATGCTTTACTGGGCGAGAGGAGTTTGTTTTAACAATAGGTGGACTAAATGCAATAACATGCTTTACTGGGCGAGAGGAGCTCGTTTTAACACAAGTAGGTGAACTAAATGCAAAAACATACTTTATTGGTCGAGAGGAGTTCGTTTTAACACATTTCAATATGTAGGTGTACTAAATGCAAAAACATGCTTTACTGGGCGAGAAGAGTTTGTTTTAACACAATTCAATATGTAGGTGGACTAAATGCAATAACATGCTTTACTGGGCGAGAGGAGCTCGTTTTAACACAAGTAGGTGAACTAAATGCAAAAACATACTTTATTGGTCGAGAGGAGTTCGTTTTAACACATTTCAATATGTAGGTGTACTAAATGCAAAAACATGCTTTACTGGGCGAGAAGAGTTTGTTTTAACACAATTCAATATGTAGGTGTAAATGCAAAAACATGCTTTATTGGTCGAGAGGAGTTTGTTTTAACAGATTTCAATATGTAGGTGTACCAAATGTAAAAACATGCTTTACTGGGCGAGAGGAATTTGTTTTAACACTATGTGGACTAAATGCAATAACATGCTTTACTGGTCGAGAGTAGTTCATTTTAACACAATTCAATATGTAGGTGTACTAAATGTAAAAACATTCTTTACTGGGCGAGAGGAGTTTGTTTTAACAGATTTCAATATGTAGGTGTACTAAATGTAAAAACATGCTTTACTGGGCGAGAGGAATTTGTTTTAACACTAGGTGGACTAAATGCAATAACATGCTTTACTGGGCGAGAGGAGTTCGTTTTAACACAATTCAATATGTAGGTAAACTAAATGCAAAAACATGCTTTACTGGGCGAGAAGAGTTTGTTTTAACACAATTCAATATGTAGGTGTACTAAATGCAAAAACATGCTTTACTGGGCGAGAGGCGTTCGTTTTAACACAAGTAGGTGAACTAAATGCAAAAACATACTTTATTGGTCGAGAGGAGTTCGTTTTAACACATTTCAATATGTAGGTGTACTAAATGCAAAAACATGCTTTACTAGGTGTACTAAATGTAAAAACATGCTTTACTGGGCGAGAGGAATTTGTTTTAACACTAGGTGGACTAAATGCAATAACATGCTTTACTGGTCGAGAGTAGTTCATTTTAACACAATTCAATATGTAGGTGTAATGAATGCAAAAACATGCTTTACTGGTCTAAAGGAGTTCGTTTTAACACAATTCAATATGTAGGTGTACTAAATGCAAAAACATGCTTTACTGGGCGAGAGGAGTTCGTTTTAACACAAGTAGGTGAACTAAATGCAAAAACATACTTTATTGGTCGAGAGGAGTTCGTTTTAACACATTTCAATATGTTCGTTTTAACACATTTCAATATGTAGGTTAACTAAATGCAAAAACATGCTTTACTGGGCGAGAAGAGTTCGTTTTAACACAAGTAGGAGTACTAAATGCAAAAACATGCTTTACTGGTCGAGAGGAGTTCGTTTTAACACAATTCAATATGTAGGTCGACTAAATGCAAAAACATGCTTTACTGGGCTAGAGGAGTTCGTTTTAACACTAGGTGGACTAAATGCAATAACATGCTTTACTGGGCGAGAGGAGTTCGTTTTAACACAATTCAATATGTAGGTAAACTAAATGCAAAAACATGCTTTACTGGGCGAGAAGAGTTCGTTTTAACACATTTCAATATGTAGGTGTACTTAATGCAAAAACATGCTTTGCTGGGGAGTTCGTTTTAACAGAAGTAGGTGAACTAAATGCAAAAACATACTTTATTGGTCGAGAGGAGTTCGTTTTAACACATTTCAATATGTAGGTGTACTAAATGCAAAAACATGCTTTACTGGGCGAGAGGAGTTTGTTTTAACAATAGGTGGACTAAATGCAAAAACATACTTTATTGGTCGAGAGGAGTTCGTTTTAACACATTTCAATATGTTCGTTTTAACACATTTCAATATGTAGGTTAACTAAATGCAAAAACATGCTTTACTGGGCGAGAAGAGTTCGTTTTAACACAAGTAGGAGTACTAAATGCAAAAACATGCTTTACTGGTCGAGAGGAGTTCGTTTTAACACAATTCAATATGTAGGTCGACTAAATGCAAAAACATGCTTTACTGGGCTAGAGGAGTTCGTTTTAACACTAGGTGGACTAAATGCAATAACATGCTTTACTGGGCGAGAGGAGTTCGTTTTAACACAATTCAATATGTAGGTAAACTAAATGCAAAAACATGCTTTACTGGGCGAGAAGAGTTCGTTTTAACACATTTCAATATGTAGGTGTACTTAATGCAAAAACATGCTTTGCTGGGGAGTTCGTTTTAACAGAAGTAGGTGAACTAAATGCAAAAACATACTTTATTGGTCGAGAGGAGTTCGTTTTAACACATTTCAATATGTAGGTGTACTAAATGCAAAAACATGCTTTACTGGGCGAGAGGAGTTTGTTTTAACAATAGGTGGACTAAATGCAATAACATGCTTTACTGGGCGAGAGGAGCTCGTTTTAACACAAGTAGGTGAACTAAATGCAAAAACATACTTTATTGGTCGAGAGGAGTTCGTTTTAACACATTTCAATATGTAGGTGTACTAAATGCAAAAACATGCTTTACTGGGCGAGAAGAGTTCATTTTAACACAATTCAATATTTAGGTGTACTAAATGCAAAAACATGCTTTACTGGGCGAGAGGAGTTCGTTTTAACACAATTAGGTTAACTAAATGCAAAAACATGCTTTACTGGTCGAGAGTAGTTCATTTTAACATAATTCAATATGTAGGTGTACTAAATGTAAAAACATTCTTTACTGGGCGAGAGGAGTTTGTTTTAACATATTTCAATATGTAGGTGTACTAAATGTAAAAACATGCTTTACTGGGCGAGAGGAATTTGTTTTAACACTAGGTGGACTAAATGCAATAACATGCTTTACTGGTCGAGAGTAGTTCATTTTAACACAATTCAATATGTAGGTGTACTAAATGCAAAAACATGCTTTACTGGGCGAGAGGAGTTCGTTTTAACACAATTAGGTTAACTAAATGCAAAAACATGCTTTACTGGGCGAGAGGAGTTCGTTTTCACACAAGTAGGTGCACTAAATGCAAAAACATGCTTTATTGGGCGAGAGGAGTTCGTTTTAACACAATTCAATATGTAGGTAAACTAAATGCAAAAACATGCTTTACTGGGCGAGAAGAGTTCGTTTTAACACAAGTAGGTGAACTAAATGCAAAAACATGCTTTATTGGTCGAGAGGAGTTCGTTTTAACACATTTCAATATGTTCGTTTTAACACATTTCAATATGTAGGTTAACTAAATGCAAAAACATGCTTTACTGGGCGAGAAGAGTTCGTTTTAACACAAGTAGGAGTACTAAATGCAAAAACATGCTTTACTGGTCGAGAGGAGTTCGTTTTAACACATTTCAATATGTAGGTGTACTAAATGCAAAAACATGCTTTACTGGGCGAGAAGAGTTCGTTTTAACACAAGTAGGAGTACTAAATGCAAAAACATGCTTTACTGGTCGAGAGGAGTTCGTTTTAACACATTTCAATATGTAGGTGTACTAAATGCAAAAACATGCTTTACTGGGCGAGAGGAGTTTGTTTTAACAATAGGTGGACTAAATGCAATAACATGCTTTACTGGGCGAGAGGAGCTCGTTTTAACACAAGTAGGTGAACTAAATGCAAAAACATACTTTATTGGTCGAGAGGAGTTCGTTTTAACACATTTCAATATGTAGGTGTACTAAATGCAAAAACATGCTTTACTGGGCGAGAAGAGTTTGTTTTAACACAATTCAATATGTAGGTGGACTAAATGCAATAACATGCTTTACTGGGCGAGAGGAGCTCGTTTTAACACAAGTAGGTGAACTAAATGCAAAAACATACTTTATTGGTCGAGAGGAGTTCGTTTTAACACATTTCAATATGTAGGTGTACTAAATGCAAAAACATGCTTTACTGGGCGAGAAGAGTTTGTTTTAACACAATTCAATATGTAGGTGTAAATGCAAAAACATGCTTTATTGGTCGAGAGGAGTTTGTTTTAACAGATTTCAATATGTAGGTGTACCAAATGTAAAAACATGCTTTATTGGTCGAGAGGAGTTCGTTTTAACACATTTCAATATGTTCGTTTTAACACATTTCAATATGTAGGTTAACTAAATGCAAAAACATGCTTTACTGGGCGAGAAGAGTTCGTTTTAACACAAGTAGGAGTACTAAATGCAAAAACATGCTTTACTGGTCGAGAGGAGTTCGTTTTAACACAATTCAATATGTAGGTGGACTAAATGCAAAAACATGCTTTACTGGGCTAGAGGAGTTCGTTTTAACACAATTCAATATGTCGATGTAATAAATGCAAAAACATGCTTTACTGGGCGAGAGGAGTTCGTTTTAACACAAGTAGGTGAACTAAATGCAAAAACATAATTTATTGGTCGAGAGGAGTTCGTTTTAACACATTTCAATATGTAGGTGTACTAAATGCAAAAACATGCTTTACTGGGCGAGAGGAGTTTTTTTCATAACATTTTTTACATGATATTTTGGACAGGTCCGCGGTCATCGTTTTTTCATGAAAATTTCAGACATTTTTTTCATAATATTTTCGACAGGTTCGTGGTCATTATTTTTTTCATGAAAATGACAACAGGTCCCCGGTCATCGTTTTTTCATGAAATTTTTTACATGATATTTTGGACAGGTCCGCTGTCATCGTTTTTTCATGAAAATTTCAGACATTTTTTTCATGATATCTTCGACATTTTTTTCATGTTATTTTCGACAGTTACGCGGTCATTACTTTTTTCATGAAAATGACAACAGGTTCCCGATCATCCTTTTTTTTATGAAAATTTCAGACATTTTTTTCATGATATTTTCAAAAGGTCCGCTGTTATCGTTTTTTTCATGAAAATTTTAAGACATTTTTTTCATCATATTTTCGACAGGCCTGCGGTCATCGTTTTTTCATGAAAATTTTTTCATCATATTTTCGACATGTCTGCGTTCATCGTTTTTTCATGAAAATTTCAGACATTTTTTTCATGATATTTTCGACAGGTCTGCGGTCATCGTTTTTTCTTGAAAATTTCAGACATTTTTTTCATGATATTTTGGACAGGTCCCCGATCATCTATTTTTATGAAAATTTAAGACATTTTTTTCATGATATTTTCGAAAGGTCTGCGGTCATCGTTTTTTCATGAAAATTTCTGACTTTTTTTTCATCATATTTTCGACAGGTCTGCGGTCATCGTTTTTTCATGAAAATGACAACAGGTCCGTGGTCATTGTTTTTTCATGAACATTTTTTCATTATATTTTGGACAGGTCCGCGGTCATCGTTTTTTGATGAAAATTTCAGACATTTTTTTCATGATATCTTCGACATTTTTTTCATGTTATTTTCGACAGTTACGCGGTCATTATTTTTTTTTGTTTTAACACAATTAGGTTAACTAAATGCAAAAACATGCTTTACTGGGCGAGAGGAGTTCGTTTTCACACAAGTAGGTGCACTAAATGCAAAAACATGCTTTATTGGTCGAGAGGAGTTCGTTTTAACATAATTCAATATGTAGGTGTACTAAATGCAAAAACATGCTTTACTGGGCGAGAGGAGTTCGTTTTAACACAAGTAGGTGAACTAAATGCAAAAACATGCTTTATTGGTCGAGAGGAGTTCGTTTTAACACATTTCAATATGTTCGTTTTAACACATTTCAATATGTAGGTTAACTAAATGCAAAAACATGCTTTACTGGGCGAGAAGAGTTCGTTTTAACACAAGTTGGAGTACTAAATGCAAAAACATGCTTTACTGGTCGAGAGGAGTTCGTTTTAACACAATTCAATATGTAGGTGGACTAAATGCAAAAACATGCTTTACTGGGCTAGAGGAGTTCGTTTTAACACAATTCAATATGTCGATGTAATAAATGCAAAAACATGCTTTACTGGGCGAGATGAGTTCGTTTTAACACAAGTAGGTGAACTAAATGCAAAAACATAATTTATTGGTCGAGAGGAGTTCGTTTTAACACATTTCAATATGTAGGTGTACTAAATGCAAAAACATGCTTTACTGGGCGAGAGGAGTTTTTTTCATAACATTTTTTACATGATATTTTGGACAGGTCCGCGGTCATCGTTTTTTCATGAAAATTTCAGACATTTTTTTCATAATATTTTCGACAGGTTCGTGGTCATTATTTTTTTCATGAAAATGACAACAGGTCCCCGGTCATCGTTTTTTCATGAAATTTTTTACATGATATTTTGGACAGGTCCGCTGTCATCGTTTTTTCATGAAAATTTCAGACATTTTTTTCATGATATCTTCGACATTTTTTTCATGTTATTTTCGACAGTTACGCGGTCATTACTTTTTTCATGAAAATGACAACAGGTTCCCGATCATCCTTTTTTTTATGAAAATTTCAGACATTTTTTTCATGATATTTTCAAAAGGTCCGCTGTTATCGTTTTTTTCATGAAAATTTTAAGACATTTTTTTCATCATATTTTCGACAGGCCTGCGGTCATCGTTTTTTCATGAAAATTTTTTCATCATATTTTCGACATGTCTGCGTTCATCGTTTTTTCATGAAAATTTCAGACATTTTTTTCATGATATTTTCGACAGGTCTGCGGTCATCGTTTTTTCTTGAAAATTTCAGACATTTTTTTCATGATATTTTGGACAGGTCCCCGATCATCTATTTTTATGAAAATTTAAGACATTTTTTTCATGATATTTTCGAAAGGTCTGCGGTCATCGTTTTTTCATGAAAATTTCTGACTTTTTTTTCATCATATTTTCGACAGGTCTGCGGTCATCGTTTTTTCATGAAAATGACAACAGGTCCGTGGTCATTGTTTTTTCATGAACATTTTTTCATTATATTTTGGACAGGTCCGCGGTCATCGTTTTTTGATGAAAATTTCAGACATTTTTTTCATGATATCTTCGACATTTTTTTCATGTTATTTTCGACAGTTACGCGGTCATTATTTTTTTTTGTTTTAACACAATTAGGTTAACTAAATGCAAAAACATGCTTTACTGGGCGAGAGGAGTTCGTTTTCACACAAGTAGGTGCACTAAATGCAAAAACATGCTTTATTGGGCGAGAGGAGTTCGTTTTAACATAATTCAATATGTAGGTGTACTAAATGCAAAAACATGCTTTACTGGGCGAGAGGAGTTCGTTTTAACACAAGTAGGTGAACTAAATGCAAAAACATGCTTTATTGGTCGAGAGGAGTTCGTTTTAACACATTTCAATATGTTCGTTTTAACACATTTCAATATGTAGGTTAACTAAATGCAAAAACATGCTTTACTGGGCGAGAAGAGTTCGTTTTAACACAAGTTGGAGTACTAAATGCAAAAACATGCTTTACTGGTCGAGAGGAGTTCGTTTTAACACAATTCAATATGTAGGTGGACTAAATGCAAAAACATGCTTTACTGGGCTAGAGGAGTTCGTTTTAACACAATTCAATATGTCGATGTAATAAATGCAAAAACATGCTTTACTGGGCGAGAGGAGTTCGTTTTAACACAAGTAGGTGAACTAAATGCAAAAACATAATTTATTGGTCGAGAGGAGTTCGTTTTAACACATTTCAATATGTAGGTGTACTAAATGCAAAAACATGCTTTACTGGGCGAGAGGAGTTTTTTTCATAACATTTTTTACATGATATTTTGGACAGGTCCGCGGTCATCGTTTTTTCATGAAAATTTCAGACATTTTTTTCATAATATTTTCGACAGGTTCGCGGTCATTATTTTTTTCATGAAAATGACAACAGGTCCCCGGTCATCGTTTTTTCATGAAATTTTTTACATGATATTTTGGACAGGTCCGCTGTCATCGTTTTTTCATGAAAATTTCAGACATTTTTTTCATGATATCTTCGACATTTTTTTCATGTTATTTTCGACAGGTCATTATTTTTTCCATGAAAATGACAACAGGTCCGCGGTCATCGTTTTTTCATGAAAATTTCAGACATTTTTTTTATGATATTTTCAACAGGTCTGCTGTCATCGTTTTTTCATAAAAATTTCATGCATTTTTTTCATGATATTTTCGACAGGTCTGTGGTCATCGTTTTTTTATGAAAATGACAACAGGTCCGCGGTCATCGTTTTTTCATGAAATCTTTTACATGATATTTTGGACAGATCCGCGGTCATCGTTTTTTCATGAAAATTTCAGACATTTTTTTTCATCATATTTTCGACAGGTTCGCGGTCATCGTTTTTTCATGAAAATTTCAGACATTTTTTTCATGATATCTTCGACATTTTTTTCATGTTATTTTCGACAGTTTCGCGGTTATTAATTTTTCCATGAAAATGACAACAGGTCCGCGGTCATCGTTTTTTTTAGAACATTTCAGACATTTTTTTCATGATATTTTCGACAGGTGCGCGGTTATCGTTTTTTCATGAAAATTTCAGACAATTTTTTCATGATATTTTCAACAGGTCTGCGGTCATCGTTTTTTCGTGAAAATTTCAGACATTTTTTTCATGTTATTTTTGACATGTCTGCGTTCATGGTTTTTTGATGAAATTTTTTTCATGATATTTTACACAGGTCTGCGGTCATCGTTTTTTCATGAAAATTTCAGACATTTTTTACATGATATTTTCGACAGGTCTGCGGACATCTTTTTTTCATGAAATTTTCAGACATTTTTTCATGATATTTTCTACAGGTGCGCGGTCATCGTTTTTTCATGAAAATTTCAGACATTTTTTTCATCATATTGTCGACATGTCCGCGGTCATTTTCTTTTTCATGATATCTTCGACATTTTTTTCATGTTATTTTCGACAGTTTCGCGGTCATTATTTTTTTCCTGAAAATGACAACAGGTCCCCGGTCATTGTTTTTTAAGAACATTTCAACCATTTTTTTAATGATATTTTCGACAGGTTTCCGGTCATCATTTTTTTCATGAAAATGACAACAGGTCCGCGGTCATCGTTTTTTCATCAAATTTTTTACATGATATTTTGGACAGGTCCGCGGTCATCATTTTTTCATTAAAATTTCAGACATTTTTTTCATAATATTTTCGACAGGTTCGCGGTCATTATATTTTTCTTGAAAATGACAACAAGTCATCGTTTTTTCATGAACATTTCAGACATTTTTTTCATGATATTTTCGACAGGTCTGCTGTCATCGTTTTTTCATGAAAATTTGAATACATTTTTTTTATGATATTTTCGACGTCTGTGGTCAGCTTTTTTTCATGAAAATTTCAGACATTTTTTTCATGATATTTTTGACAGGTCAGCGGTCATCGTTTTTTCATCAAATTTTTTACATGATATTTTGGACAGGTCCGCGGTCATCGTTTTTTCATGAAAATTTCAGACAATTTTTTCATGATATTTTCAATAGGTCCTCGGTCATTTTTTTTCATGAAAATGACAACAGGTTCCCGATCATCCTTTTTTTTACGAAAATTTCAGACATTTTTTCATGATATTTTCGACAGGTCTGCGGTCATCGTTTTTTCATGAAAATTTCTGACTTTTTTTTCATCATATTTTCGACAGGTCTGCGGTCATCGTTTTTTCATGAAAATGACAACAGGTCCGCGGTCACAAGTAGGTGAACTAAATGCAAAAACATGCTTTACTGGGCGAGAAGAGTTTGTTTTAACACATTTCAATATGTAGGTGTACTAAATGCAAAAACATGCGTTACTGGGCGAGAGGAGTTTGTTTTAACACAATTCAATATGTAGGTGTAATGAATGAAAAAACATGAGACATTTACTGGTCTAAAGGAGTTCGTTTTAACACAATTCAATATGTAGGTGTACTAAATGCAAAAACATTCTTTACTGGGCGAGAGGAGTTCGTTTTAACACAAGTAGATGAACTAAATGCAAAAACATACTTTATTGGTCGAGAGGAGTTCGTTTTAACACTAGGTGGACTAAATGCAATAACATGCTTTACTGGGCGAAAGGAGTTCGTTTTAACACAATTCAATATGTAGGTGTACTAAATGCAAAAACATGCTTTACTGGGCGAGAGGAGTTTTTTTCATAACATTTTTTACATGATATTTTGGACAGGTCCGCGGTCATCGTTTTTTCATGAAAATTTCAGACATTTTTTTCATAATATTTTCGACAGGTTCGTGGTCATTATTTTTTTCATGAAAATGACAACAGGTCCCCGGTCATCGTTTTTTCATGAAATTTTTTACATGATATTTTGGACAGGTCCGCTGTCATCGTTTTTTCATGAAAATTTCAGACATTTTTTTCATGATATCTTCGACATTTTTTTCATGTTATTTTCGACAGTTACGCGGTCATTACTTTTTTCATGAAAATGACAACAGGTTCCCGATCATCCTTTTTTTTATGAAAATTTCAGACATTTTTTTCATGATATTTTCAAAAGGTCCGCTGTTATCGTTTTTTTCATGAAAATTTTAAGACATTTTTTTCATCATATTTTCGACAGGCCTGCGGTCATCGTTTTTTCATGAAAATTTTTTCATCATATTTTCGACATGTCTGCGTTCATCGTTTTTTCATGAAAATTTCAGACATTTTTTTCATGATATTTTCGACAGGTCTGCGGTCATCGTTTTTTCTTGAAAATTTCAGACATTTTTTTCATGATATTTTGGACAGGTCCCCGATCATCTATTTTTATGAAAATTTAAGACATTTTTTTCATGATATTTTCGAAAGGTCTGCGGTCATCGTTTTTTCATGAAAATTTCTGACTTTTTTTTCATCATATTTTCGACAGGTCTGCGGTCATCGTTTTTTCATGAAAATGACAACAGGTCCGTGGTCATTGTTTTTTCATGAACATTTTTTCATTATATTTTGGACAGGTCCGCGGTCATCGTTTTTTGATGAAAATTTCAGACATTTTTTTCATGATATCTTCGACATTTTTTTCATGTTATTTTCGACAGTTACGCGGTCATTATTTTTTTTTGTTTTAACACAATTAGGTTAACTAAATGCAAAAACATGCTTTACTGGGCGAGAGGAGTTCGTTTTCACACAAGTAGGTGCACTAAATGCAAAAACATGCTTTATTGGTCGAGAGGAGTTCGTTTTAACATAATTCAATATGTAGGTGTACTAAATGCAAAAACATGCTTTACTGGGCGAGAGGAGTTCGTTTTAACACAAGTAGGTGAACTAAATGCAAAAACATGCTTTATTGGTCGAGAGGAGTTCGTTTTAACACATTTCAATATGTTCGTTTTAACACATTTCAATATGTAGGTTAACTAAATGCAAAAACATGCTTTACTGGGCGAGAAGAGTTCGTTTTAACACAAGTTGGAGTACTAAATGCAAAAACATGCTTTACTGGTCGAGAGGAGTTCGTTTTAACACAATTCAATATGTAGGTGGACTAAATGCAAAAACATGCTTTACTGGGCTAGAGGAGTTCGTTTTAACACAATTCAATATGTCGATGTAATAAATGCAAAAACATGCTTTACTGGGCGAGAGGAGTTCGTTTTAACACAAGTAGGTGAACTAAATGCAAAAACATAATTTATTGGTCGAGAGGAGTTCGTTTTAACACATTTCAATATGTAGGTGTACTAAATGCAAAAACATGCTTTACTGGGCGAGAGGAGTTTTTTTCATAACATTTTTTACATGATATTTTGGACAGGTCCGCGGTCATCGTTTTTTCATGAAAATTTCAGACATTTTTTTCATAATATTTTCGACAGGTTCGCGGTCATTATTTTTTTCATGAAAATGACAACAGGTCCCCGGTCATCGTTTTTTCATGAAATTTTTTACATGATATTTTGGACAGGTCCGCTGTCATCGTTTTTTCATGAAAATTTCAGACATTTTTTTCATGATATCTTCGACATTTTTTTCATGTTATTTTCGACAGGTCATTATTTTTTCCATGAAAATGACAACAGGTCCGCGGTCATCGTTTTTTCATGAAAATTTCAGACATTTTTTTTATGATATTTTCAACAGGTCTGCTGTCATCGTTTTTTCATAAAAATTTCATGCATTTTTTTCATGATATTTTCGACAGGTCTGTGGTCATCGTTTTTTTATGAAAATGACAACAGGTCCGCGGTCATCGTTTTTTCATGAAATCTTTTACATGATATTTTGGACAGATCCGCGGTCATCGTTTTTTCATGAAAATTTCAGACATTTTTTTTCATCATATTTTCGACAGGTTCGCGGTCATCG
The DNA here is from genome assembly GCA_020745685.1 of Tautogolabrus adspersus. NCBI lineage: Eukaryota > Metazoa > Chordata > Actinopteri > Labriformes > Labridae > Tautogolabrus > Tautogolabrus adspersus. The sequence continues at coordinate 7,940,285 of CM036539.1, forward strand.
TTTTTTCATGAAAATTTCAGACATTTTTTTCATGATATCTTCGACATTTTTTTCATGTTATTTTCGACAGTTTCGCGGTTATTAATTTTTCCATGAAAATGACAACAGGTCCGCGGTCATCGTTTTTTTTAGAACATTTCAGACATTTTTTTCATGATATTTTCGACAGGTGCGCGGTTATCGTTTTTTCATGAAAATTTCAGACAATTTTTTCATGATATTTTCAACAGGTCTGCGGTCATCGTTTTTTCGTGAAAATTTCAGACATTTTTTTCATGTTATTTTTGACATGTCTGCGTTCATGGTTTTTTGATGAAATTTTTTTCATGATATTTTACACAGGTCTGCGGTCATCGTTTTTTCATGAAAATTTCAGACATTTTTTACATGATATTTTCGACAGGTCTGCGGACATCTTTTTTTCATGAAATTTTCAGACATTTTTTCATGATATTTTCTACAGGTGCGCGGTCATCGTTTTTTCATGAAAATTTCAGACATTTTTTTCATCATATTGTCGACATGTCCGCGGTCATTTTCTTTTTCATGATATCTTCGACATTTTTTTCATGTTATTTTCGACAGTTTCGCGGTCATTATTTTTTTCCTGAAAATGACAACAGGTCCCCGGTCATTGTTTTTTAAGAACATTTCAACCATTTTTTTAATGATATTTTCGACAGGTTTCCGGTCATCATTTTTTTCATGAAAATGACAACAGGTCCGCGGTCATCGTTTTTTCATCAAATTTTTTACATGATATTTTGGACAGGTCCGCGGTCATCATTTTTTCATTAAAATTTCAGACATTTTTTTCATAATATTTTCGACAGGTTCGCGGTCATTATATTTTTCTTGAAAATGACAACAAGTCATCGTTTTTTCATGAACATTTCAGACATTTTTTTCATGATATTTTCGACAGGTCTGCTGTCATCGTTTTTTCATGAAAATTTGAATACATTTTTTTTATGATATTTTCGACGTCTGTGGTCAGCTTTTTTTCATGAAAATTTCAGACATTTTTTTCATGATATTTTTGACAGGTCAGCGGTCATCGTTTTTTCATCAAATTTTTTACATGATATTTTGGACAGGTCCGCGGTCATCGTTTTTTCATGAAAATTTCAGACAATTTTTTCATGATATTTTCAATAGGTCCTCGGTCATTTTTTTTCATGAAAATGACAACAGGTTCCCGATCATCCTTTTTTTTACGAAAATTTCAGACATTTTTTCATGATATTTTCGACAGGTCTGCGGTCATCGTTTTTTCATGAAAATTTCTGACTTTTTTTTCATCATATTTTCGACAGGTCTGCGGTCATCGTTTTTTCATGAAAATGACAACAGGTCCGCGGTCACAAGTAGGTGAACTAAATGCAAAAACATGCTTTACTGGTCGAGAAGAGTTTGTTTTAACACATTTCAATATGTAGGTGTACTAAATGCAAAAACATGCGTTACTGGGCGAGAGGAGTTTGTTTTAACACAATTCAATATGTAGGTGTAATGAATGAAAAAACATGAGACATTTACTGGTCTAAAGGAGTTCGTTTTAACACAATTCAATATGTAGGTGTACTAAATGCAAAAACATTCTTTACTGGGCGAGAGGAGTTCGTTTTAACACAAGTAGATGAACTAAATGCAAAAACATACTTTATTGGTCGAGAGGAGTTCGTTTTAACACTAGGTGGACTAAATGCAATAACATGCTTTACTGGGCGAAAGGAGTTCGTTTTAACACAATTCAATATGTAGGTGTACTAAATGCAAAAACATGCTTTACTGGGCGAGAGGCGTTCGTTTTAACACAAGTAGGTGAACTAAATGCAAAAACATGCTTTATTGGTCGAGAGGAGTTCGTTTTAACACTAGGTGGACTAAATGCAAAAACATGCTTTACTGGGCGAGAAGAGTTTGTTTTAACACAATTCAATATGTAGGTGTACTAAATGCAAAAACATGCTTTACTGGGCGAGAGGCGTTCGTTTTAACACAAGTAGGTGAACTAAATGCAAAAAAATACTTTATTGGTCGAGAGGAGTTCGTTTTAACACATTTCAATATGTAGGTGTACTTAATGCAAAAACATGCTTTACTGGGGAGTTCGTTTTAACACAAGTAGGTGAACTAAATGCAAAAACATACTTTATTGGTCGAGAGGAGTTCGTTTTAACACAAGTAGGTGAACTAAATGCAAAAACATGCTTTATTGGTCGAGAGGAGTTCGTTTTAACACATTTCAATATGTAGGTTAAATAAATGCAAAAACATGCTTTACTAGGCGAGAAGAGTTCATTTTAACACAATTCAATATGTAGGTGTACTAAATGCAAAAACATGCTTTACTGGGCGAGAGGAGTTCGTTTTAACACAATTAGGTTAACTAAATGCAAAAACATGCTTTACTGGGCGAGAGGAGTTTGTTTTAACAGATTTCAATATGTAGGTGTAATGAATGCAAAAACATGCTTTACTGGTCTAAAGGAGTTCGTTTTAACACAATTCAATATGTAGGTGTACTAAATGCAAAAACATTCTTTACTGGGCGAGAGGAGTTCGTTTTAACACAAGTAGATGAACTAAATGCAAAAACATACTTTATTGGTCGAGAGGAGTTCGTTTTAACACTAGGTGGACTAAATGCAAAAACATGCTTTACTGGGCGAGAAGAGTTTGTTTTAAAACAATTCAATATGTAGGTGTACTAAATGCAAAAACATGCTTTACTGGGCGAGAGGCGTTCGTTTTAACACAAGTAGGTGAACTAAATGCAAAAACATACTTTATTGGTCGAGAGGAGTTCGTTTTAACACTAGGTGGACTAAATGCAAAAACATGCTCTACTGGGCGAGAAGAGTTTGTTTTAAAACAATTCAATATGTAGGTGTACTAAATGCAAAAACATGCTTTACTGGGCGAGAGGCGTTCGTTTTAACACAAGTAGGTGAACTAAATGCAAAAACATACTTTATTGGTCGAGAGGAGTTCGTTTTAACACATTTCAATATGTAGGTGTACTTAATGCAAAAACATTTTACTGGGGAGTTCGTTTTAACACAAGTAGGTGAACTAAATGCAAAAACATACTTTATTGGTCGAGAGGAGTTCGTTTTAACACATTTCAATATGTAGGTGTACTTAATGCAAAAACATGCTTTACTGGGGAGTTCGTTTTAACACAAGTAGGTGAACTAAATGCAAAAACATACTTTATTGGTCGAGAGGAGTTCGTTTTAACACATTTCAATATGTAGGTGGACTAAATGCAATAACATGCTTTACTGGGCGAGAGGAGTTCGTTTTAACACATTTCAATATGTAGGTGTACTAAATGCAAAAACATGCTTTACTGGGCGAGAGGAGTTTGTTTTAACAATAGGTGGACTAAATGCAATAACATGCTTTACTGGGCGAGAGGAGCTCGTTTTAACACATTTCAATATGTAGGTGTACTAAATGCAAAAACATGCTTTACTGGGCGAGAGGAGTTTTTTTCATAACATTTTTTACATGATATTTTGGACAGGTCCGCGGTCATCGTTTTTTCATGAAAATTTCAGACATTTTTTTCATAATATTTTCGACAGGTTCGTGGTCATTATTTTTTTCATGAAAATAACAACAGGTCCCCGGTCATCGTTTTTTCATGAAATTTTTTACATGATATTTTGGACAGGTCCGCTGTCATCGTTTTTTCATGAAAATTTCAGACATTTTTTTCATGATATCTTCGACATTTTTTTCATGTTATTTTCGACAGGTCATTATTTTTTCCATGAAAATGACAACAGGTCCGCGGTCATCGTTTTTTCATGAAAATTTCAGACATTTTTTTTTATGATATTTTCAACAGGTCTGCTGTCATCGTTTTTTCATAAAAATTTCATGCATTTTTTTCATGATATTTTCGACAGGTCTGTGGTCATCGTTTTTTTATGAAAATGACAACAGGTCCGCGGTCATCGTTTTTTCATGAAATCTTTTACATGATATTTTGGACAGATCCGCGGTCATCGTTTTTTCATGAAAATTTCAGACATTTTTTTTCATCATATTTTCGACAGGTTCGCGGTCATCGTTTTTTCATGAAAATTTCAGACATTTTTTTCATGATATCTTCGACATTTTTTTCATGTTATTTTCGACAGTTTCGCGGTTATTAATTTTTCCATGAAAATGACAACAGGTCCGCGGTCATCGTTTTTTTTAGAACATTTCAGACATTTTTTTCATGATATTTTCGACAGGTGCGCGGTTATCGTTTTTTCATGAAAATTTCAGACAATTTTTTCATGATATTTTCAACAGGTCTGCGGTCATCGTTTTTTCGTGAAAATTTCAGACATTTTTTTCATGTTATTTTTGACATGTCTGCGTTCATGGTTTTTTGATGAAATTTTTTTCATGATATTTTACACAGGTCTGCGGTCATCGTTTTTTCATGAAAATTTCAGACATTTTTTACATGATATTTTCGACAGGTCTGCGGACATCTTTTTTTCATGAAATTTTCAGACATTTTTTCATGATATTTTCTACAGGTGCGCGGTCATCGTTTTTTCATGAAAATTTCAGACATTTTTTTCATCATATTGTCGACATGTCCGCGGTCATTTTCTTTTTCATGATATCTTCGACATTTTTTTCATGTTATTTTCGACAGTTTCGCGGTCATTATTTTTTTCCTGAAAATGACAACAGGTCCCCGGTCATTGTTTTTTAAGAACATTTCAACCATTTTTTTAATGATATTTTCGACAGGTTCCCGGTCATCATTTTTTTCATGAAAATGACAACAGGTCCGCGGTCATCGTTTTTTCATCAAATTTTTTACATGATATTTTGGACAGGTCCGCGGCCATCATTTTTTCATTAAAATTTCAGACATTTTTTTCATAATATTTTCGACAGGTTCGCGGTCATTATATTTTTCTTGAAAATGACAACAAGTCATCGTTTTTTCATGAACATTTGAATACATTTTTTTTATGATATTTTCGACGTCTGTGGTCAGCTTTTTTTCATGAAAATTTCAGACATTTTTTTCATGATATTTTTGACAGGTCAGCGGTCATCGTTTTTTCATCAAATTTTTTACATGATATTTTGGACAGGTCCGCGGTCATCGTTTTTTCATGAAAATTTCAGACAATTTTTTCATGATATTTTCAATAGGTCCTCGGTCATTTTTTTTCATGAAAATGACAACAGGTTCCCGATCATCCTTTTTTTTACGAAAATTTCAGACATTTTTTCATGATATTTTCGACAGGTCTGCGGTCATCGTTTTTTCATGAAAATTTCTGACTTTTTTTTCATCATATTTTCGACAGGTCTGCGGTCATCGTTTTTTCATGAAAATGACAACAGGTCCGCGGTCACAAGTAGGTGAACTAAATGCAAAAACATGCTTTACTGGGCGAGAAGAGTTTGTTTTAACACATTTCAATATGTAGGTGTACTAAATGCAAAAACATGCGTTACTGGGCGAGAGGAGTTTGTTTTAACACAATTCAATATGTAGGTGTAATGAATGCAAAAACATGAGACATTTACTGGTCTAAAGGAGTTCGTTTTAACACAATTCAATATGTAGGTGTACTAAATGCAAAAACATTCTTTACTGGGCGAGAGGAGTTCGTTTTAACACAAGTAGATGAACTAAATGCAAAAACATACTTTATTGGTCGAGAGGAGTTCGTTTTAACACTAGGTGGACTAAATGCAATAACATGCTTTACTGGGCGAGAGGAGTTCGTTTTAACACAATTCAATATGTAGGTGTACTAAATGCAAAAACATGCTTTACTGGGCGAGAGGCGTTCGTTTTAACACAAGTAGGTGAACTAAATGCAAAAACATGCTTTATTGGTCGAGAGGAGTTCGTTTTAACACTAGGTGGACTAAATGCAAAAACATGCTTTACTGGGCGAGAAGAGTTTGTTTTAACACAATTCAATATGTAGGTGTACTAAATGCAAAAACATGCTTTACTGGGCGAGAGGCGTTCGTTTTAACACAAGTAGGTGAACTAAATGCAAAAACATACTTTATTGGTCGAGAGGAGTTCGTTTTAACACATTTCAATATGTAGGTGTACTTAATGCAAAAACATTTTACTGGGGAGTTCGTTTTAACACAAGTAGGTGAACTAAATGCAAAAAAAATACTTTATTGGTCGAGAGGAGTTCGTTTTAACACATTTCAATATGTAGGTGTACTTAATGCAAAAACATGCTTTACTGGGGAGTTCGTTTTAACACAAGTAGGTGAACTAAATGCAAAAACATACTTTATTGGTCGAGAGGAGTTTGTTTTAACACAATTCAATATGTAGGTGTACTAAATGCAAAAACATGCTTTACTGGGCGAGAGGCGTTCGTTTTAACACAAGTAGGTGAACTAAATGCAAAAACATGCTTTATTGGTCGAGAGGAGTTCGTTTTAACACATTTCAATATGTAGGTTAAATAAATGCAAAAACATGCTTTACTAGGCGAGAAGAGTTCATTTTAACACAATTCAATATGTAGGTGTACTAAATGCAAAAACATGCTTTACTGGGCGAGAGGAGTTCGTTTTAACACAATTAGGTTAACTAAATGCAAAAACATGCTTTACTGGGCGAGAGGAGTTTGATTTAACAGATTTCAATATGTAGGTGTACTAAATGTAAAAACATGCTTTACTGGGCGAGAGGAATTTGTTTTAACACTAGGTGGACTAAATGCAATAACATGCTTTACTGGGCGAGAGGAGTTTGTTTTAACAGATTTCAATATGTAGGTGTACTAAATGTAAAAACATGCTTTACTGGGCGAGAGGAATTTGTTTTAACACTAGGTGGACTAAATGCAATAACATGCTTTACTGGTCGAGAGTAGTTCATTTTAACACAATTCAATATGTAGGTGTACTAAATTCAAAAACATGCTTTACTGGGCGAGAGGAGTTCGTTTTAACACAATTAGGTTAACTAAATGCAAAAACATGCTTTACTGGGCGAGAGGAGTTCGTTTTCACACAAGTAGGTGCACTAAATGCAAAAACATGCTTTATTGGTCGAGAGGAGTTCGTTTTAACACATTTCAATATGTAGGTTAACTAAATGCAAAAACATGCTTTACTGGGCGAGAAGAGTTCGTTTTAACACAAGTAGGAGTACTAAATGCAAAAACATGCTTTACTGGGCGAGAGGAGTTCGTTTTAACACAAGTAGGTGAACTAAATGCAAAAACATGCTTTATTGGTCGAGAGGAGTTCGTTTTAACACAATTCAATATGTAGGTGGACTAAATGCAAAAACATGCTTTACTGGGCTAGAGGAGTTCGTTTTAACACAATTCAATATGTCGATGTATTAAATGCAAAAACATGCTTTACTGGGCGAGAGGAGTTCGTTTTAACACAAGTAGGTGAACTAAATGCAAAAACATGCTTTACTGGGCGAGAAGAGTTCGTTTTAACACAATTCAATATGTAGGTGTACTAAATGCAAATACATGCTTTACTGGGCGAGAGGAGTTCGTTTTAACATAAGTAGGTGAACTAAATGCAAAAACATGCTTTACTGGGCGAGAGCCTTTTTTAGATGATATTTTCAACAGGTCCGCGTTCATCGTTTTTTCATGAACATTTCAGACATTTTTTTCATGTTATTTTCGACAGGTCCGCGGTCATCTTTTTTTTCATGAAAATTTCAGACATTTTTTTCATCATATTTTCAGACATTTTTTTCATCATATTTTGTACAGGTCAGCTTTTTTTCATGAAAATTTCATTTTTTTCATAAAAATTTCAGACATTTTTTTGATGTTATTTTCGACAGGTCCGCGGTCATCGTTTTTTCATGAAAATTTCAGACATTTTTTTCATGATATTTTCGACAGGTCCGCGGTCATCGTTTTTTCATGAACATTTTTTCATGATATTTTCGACAGGTCCGCGGTCATCGTTTTTTCATGAAAATTTCAGACATTTTTTTCATGATATTTTCGACAGGTCCGCTTTCATCGTTTTTTCATGAACATTTTTTCGTGATATTTTCGACAGGTTCGGGGTCATCGTTTTTTCATGACATTTTTTTCATGATATTTTCTACAGGTCCGCGGTCATCGTTTTTTCATGAAAATTTCATACATTTTTTTCATCATATTTTCGACAGGTCCGCGGTCATCGTTTTTTCATGAAAATTTCAGAATTTTTTTTTCATAAAATTTTCAACAGGTCTACGGTAATTGTTTTTTCATAAAAATTTCATACATTGTTACGGCCTCAGCCACACCCCCTCTCCTGTGTTTGTGACTGACCTCTGTTTTGGAGTGTTTGTGTGTGTGAATGTGTCCTCCAGGCTTGATTTTGTTCACCTGTGCTGCCTGCTGGAAAAGCTTGATTGGAACACGGCTGCAGGAGGCAATTAACCAATCAGATGACAGCCCTGCAGCCACACACCTTTAAGAAGCTTGGTCAGCCAGCAGTCGGGGCGCAGCTCTGTTTGTTTTAAGCTCGCCACTGTGCCTCTCGTTGTCTTTGTCTATGTTTGTTAATGTTCTTTAAAGAACTTATTGTCTTGTGTCTTCTGTGTTCTGAGGCTCTCGTTTTGTGTTCGACTGGGTCAGGTATTAGTATTTTTGTAGACACACACGCACTCACATTAGGTTTTGTATTTGTTTAGAAACACTAGGTTTAGGGGTGCTGTTTGTTTGTTGTTCGATTTGGTTAGTTAGTGTAGTTAGGTTTATTTTCATTTATTTCACTATTTAGATTTAGCATTTAAAACAATTATTTAGAGTCCTTCAGTTTTACTATGTTTCATTTCAGACATTTTTTTCATGTTATTTTCGACAGGTCCGCGGTCATCTTTTTTTTCATGAAAATTTCAGACATTTTTTTCATGATATTTTCGACAGGTCCGCGGTTATCGTTTTTTCATGAAAATTTCATACATTGTTACGGCCTCAGCCACACCCCCTCTCCTGTGTTTGTGACTGACCTCTGTTTTGGAGTGTTTGTGTGTGTGAATGTGTCCTCCAGGCTTGATTTTGTTCACCTGTGCTGCCTGCTGGAAAAGCTTGATTGGAACACGGCTGCAGGAGGCAATTAACCAATCAGATGACAGCCCTGCAGCCACACACCTTTAAGAAGCTTGGTCAGCCAGCAGTCGGGGCGCAGCTCTGTTTGTTTTAAGCTCGCCACTGTGCCTCTCGTTGTCTTTGTCTATGTTTGTTAATGTTCTTTAAAGAACTTATTGTCTTGTGTCTTCTGTGTTCTGAGGCTCTCGTTTTGTGTTCGACTGGGTCAGGTATTAGTATTTTTGTAGACACACACGCACTCACATTAGGTTTTGTATTTGTTTAGAAACACTAGGTTTAGGGGTGCTGTTTGTTTGTTGTTCGATTTGGTTAGTTAGTGTAGTTAGGTTTATTTTCATTTATTTCACTATTTAGATTTAGCATTTAAAACAATTATTTAGAGTCCTTCAGTTTTACTATGTTTTTGATTTGAGCAGCACTCGTTGGCCCTTTCAGTTTGCCTCACCTTTTGTTGTGTATCACAATTTGCTTCTTTTGTAATAAATAACTTTAATTTACCAAAAACAACTGGTTTTATGTTGCTTCCCTTTCCCCACACGAGCCGGGTCGTAACATACATTTTTTTCATGATATTTTCAGACATTTTTTTCATCATATTTTCTACAGGTCCGCGGTTATCGTTTTGTCATGAACATTTTTTCATGATATTTTCGACAGGACCACGTTCATCGTTTTTTCATGAACATTTCAGACATTTTTTTCATGTTATTTTCGACAGGTCCGCGGTCATCGTTTTTTCATGAAAATTTCATACATTTTTTTCATGATATTTTCAGACATTTTTTTCATCATATTTTCTTACATTTTTTTCATGATATTTTCAGACATTTTTTTGATGATATTTTCGACAGGTCCGCGGTCATCGTTTTTTCATGAACATGTTATTCATCATATTTTCTACTGGTCATCGTTTTTTCATAAACATTTCATACATTTTTTTCATGATATTTTCAGACATTTTTTTCATCATATTTTCTACAGGTCCGCGGTCATCGTTTTGTCATGAACATTTTTTCATGATATTTTCGACAGGTCCGCGGTCATCTTTTTTTCATGAACATTTCAGACATTTTTTTCATGATATTTTCGACAGGTCCGCGAAAATCGTTTTTTCATGAACATTTCATACATTTTTTTCATGATATTTTCAGACATTTTTTTCATGATATTTTCGACAGGTCCGCGGTCATCGTTTTTTCATGAACATTTTTTCATGATATTTTCGACAGGTCCGCGGTCATCTTTTTTTCATGAAAATTTCAGACATTTTTTTCATGATATTTTCGACAGGTCCGCGAAAATCGTTTTTTCATGAACATTTCATACATTTTTTTCATGATATTTTCAGACATTTTTTTCATGATATTTTCGACAGGTCCGCGGTCATCGTTTTTTCATGAAAATTTCATACATTTTTTCGTGATATTTTCGACAGGTTCGGGGTCATCGTTTTTCCATGAAATTTTTTTCATGATATTTTCTACAGGTCCGCGGTCATCGTTTTTTCATGAAAATTTCATACATTTTTTTCATGATATTTTCGACAGGTCCGCGGTCATCGTTTTTTTTATGAAAATTTCAGAATTTTTTTTCATGAAATTTTCAGCAGGTCCACGGTAATTGTTTTTTTATAAAAATGTCATACATTTTTTTCATGATATTTTCAGACATTTTTTTCATCATATTTACTACAGGTCCGCGGTCATCGTTTTGTCATGAACATTTTTTCATGATATTTTCGACAGGTCAGCGTTCATCGTTTTTTCATGAACATTTCATACATTTTTTTCATGTTATTTTCGACAGGTCCGCGGACATCTTTTTTCATGAAAATTTTGGACATTTTTTTCATCATATTTTCGACAGGTCCGCGGTCATCTTTTTTTCATGAAAATTTCAGACATTTTTTTCATCATATTTTTGTATAGGTCTGCGGTCATCGTTTTTTCATGAAAATTTCATACATTTTTTTCATGATGTTTTCATCATATTTTCTACAGGTCGGCGGTCATCGTTTTGTCATGAACATTTTTTCATGAAAATTTCATACATTTTTTTCATCATATTTTCAGACATTTTTTTCATCATATTTTCTACAGGTCCGCGGTCATCTTTTTTTCAAGAACATTTCAGACATTTTTTTCATGATATTTTCTACAGGTCCGCGGTCATCGTTTTTTCATGAACATTTTTTCATGTTATTTTCAACAGGTCTGCGCTCATCGTTTTTTCATGAAAATGTCAGACATTTTTTTCATGATATTTTCGACAGGTCCGCGGTCATCTTTTTTTCATGAACATTTCAGACATTTTTTTCATCATATTTTCTACAGGTCCGCGGTCATCGTTTTTTCATGAACATTTTTTCATGATATTTTCGACAGGTCCGTGGTCATCGTTTTTTCATGAACATTTCAGACGTTTTTTTCATGTTATTTTCAACAGGTCCGCGGTCATGGTTTTTTCATGAAAATTTCATAAATTTTTTTCATGATATTTTCAGACATTTTTTTCATGATATTTTCTACAGGTCCGCGGTCATCGTTTTGTCATGATCATTTTTTCATGATATTTTCGACAGGTCCGCGGTCATCTTTTTTCATGAAAATTTCAGACATTTTTTTCATCATATTTTCGACAGGGCCGCGGTCATCTTTTTTTCATGAAAATTTCAGACATTTTTTTCATCATATTTTTGTATAGGTCTGCGGTCATCGTTTTTTCATGAAAATTTCATACATTTTTTTCATGATGTTTTCATCATATTTTCTACAGGTCCGCGGTCATCGTTTTGTCATGAACATTTTTTCATGATATTTTCGACAGGTCCGCGGTCAGCGTTTTTTCATGAAAATTTCATACATTTTTTTCATCATATTTTCAGACATTTTTTTCATCATATTTTCTACAGGTCCGCGGTCATCTTTTTTTCATGAACATTTCAGACATTTTTTTCATGATATTTTCTACAGGTCCGCGGTCATCGTTTTTTCATGAACATTTTTTCATGATATTTTCGACAGGTCCGGGGTCATCGTTTTTTCATGAACATTTCAGACGTTTTTTTCATGTTATTTTCAACAGGTCTGCGCTCATGGTTTTTCATGAAAATGTCAGACATTTTTTTCATGATATTTTCGACAGGTCCGCGGTCATCTTTTTTTCATGAACATTTCAGACATTTTTTTCATCATATTTTCTACAGGTCCGCGGTCATCGTTATTTCATGAACATTTTTTCATGATATTTTCAACAGGTCCGGGGTCATCGTTTTTTCATGAACATTTCAGACGTTTTTTTCATGTTATTTTCAACAGGTCCGCGGTCATGGTTTTTTCATGAAAATTTCATAAATTTTTTTCATGATATTTTCAGACATTTTTTTCATGATATTTTCTACAGGTCCGCGGTCATCGTTTTGTCATGAAATTTTTTTCATGAAATTTTCTACAGGTCCGCGGACATCGTTTTTTCATGAAAATTTCAGACATTTTATTCATCATATTTTTTTCTGGTCATCGTTTTTTCATAACATTTTCAGACATTTTTTTCATGATATTTTCGACAGGTCCCCAGTTATCGTTTTTTCATGATATTTTCAGACATTTTTTTCATCATATTTTCGACAGGTCCGCAGTCATAGTTTTGTCATGAACATATTTTCATCATATTTTCGACAGGTCCGCGGTCTTCGTTTTTTCATGAAAATGTCAGACATTTTTTTCATCATATTTTTTTCTGGTCATCGTTTTTTCATAACATTTTCAGACATTTTTTTCATGATATTTTCGACAGGTCCGCAGTTATCGTTTTTTCATGAAAATTTCAGACATTTTTTTCATCATATTTTCGACAGGTCCGCAGTCATAGTTTTGTCATGAACATATTTTCATCATATTTTCGACAGGTCCGCGGTCATCGTTTTTTCATGAAAATGTCAGACATTTTTTTCATGTTATTTTCGACAGGTCCGCGGTCATCTTTTTTTCATGAACATTTCAGACATTTTATTCATCATATTTTCTACTGGTCATCGTTTTTTCATAAAAATTTCAGATATTTTTTTGATGTTATTTTCCACAGGTCTGCGGTCATCGTTTTTTCATGAAAATTTCAGACATTTTTTTCATCATATTTTCGACAGGTCCGCGGTCATCTTTTTTTCATGAAAATTTCAGACATTTTTTTCATCATATTTTCTACAGGTCCGCGGTCATCGTTTTGTCATGAACATTTTTTCATGATATTTTCGACAGGTCCGCGGTCATCGTTTTTTCATGAAAATTTCAGACATTTTTTTCATGATATTTTCGACAGGTCCGCGGTCATCTTTTTTTCATGAAAATTTCAGACATTTTTTTCATGATATTTTCGACAGGTCCGCGGTCATCGTTTTTTCATGAACATTTTTTCATGATATTTTCGACAGGTCCGCGGTCATCGTTTTTTCATGAAAATTTCAGACATTTTTTTCATGATATTTTCGACAGGTCCGCGGTCATCTTTTTTTCATGAACATTTCAGACATTTTTTTCATCATATTTTCTACAGGTCCGCGGTCATCGTTTTGTCATGATCATTTTTTTCATCATATTTTCTACAGGTCCGCGGTCATCGTTTTTTCATGAACATTTTTTCATGATATTTTCGACAGGTCCGTGGTCATCGTTTTTTCATGAACATTTCAGACGTTTTTTTCATGTTATTTTCAACAGGTCCGCGGTCATGGTTTTTTCATGAAAATTTCATAAATTTTTTTCATGATATTTTCAGACATTTTTTTCATGATATTTTCTACAGGTCCGCGGTCATCGTTTTGTCATGATCATTTTTTCATGATATTTTCGACAGGTCCGCGGTCATCTTTTTTCATGAAAATTTCAGACATTTTTTTCATCATATTTTCGACAGGGCCGCGGTCATCTTTTTTTCATGAAAATTTCAGACATTTTTTTCATCATATTTTTGTATAGGTCTGCGGTCATCGTTTTTTCATGAAAATTTCATGCATTTTTTTTATGATGTTTTCATTATATTTTCTACAGGTCCGCGGTCATCGTTTTGTCATGAACATTTTTTTCATGATATTTTCGACAGGTCCGCGGTCAGCGTTTTTTCATGAAAATTTCATACATTTTTTTCATCATATTTTCAGACATTTTTTTCATCATATTTTCTACAGGTCCGCGGTCATCTTTTTTTCATGAACATTTCAGACATTTTTTTCATGATATTTTCTACAGGTCCGCGGTCATCGTTTTTTCATGAACATTTTTTCATGATATTTTCGACAGGTCCGGGGTCATCGTTTTTTCATGAACATTTCAGACGTTTTTTTCATGTTATTTTCAACAGGTCTGCGCTCATGGTTTTTCATGAAAATGTCAGACATTTTTTTCATGATATTTTCGACAGGTCCGCGGTCATCTTTTTTTCATGAACATTTCAGACATTTTTTTCATCATATTTTCTACAGGTCCGCGGTCATCGTTATTTCATGAACATTTTTTCATGATATTTTCAACAGGTCCGGGGTCATCGTTTTTTCATGAACATTTCAGACGTTTTTTTCATGTTATTTTCAACAGGTCCGCGGTCATGTTTTTTTCATGAAAATTTCATAAATTTTTTTCATGATATTTTCAGACATTTTTTTCATGATATTTTCTACAGGTCCGCGGTCATCGTTTTGTCATGAAATTTTTTTCATGAAATTTTCTACAGGTCCGCGGACATCGTTTTTTCATGAAAATTTCAGACATTTTATTCATCATATTTTTTTCTGGTCATCGTTTTTTCATAACATTTTCAGACATTTTTTTCATGATATTTTCGACAGGTCCCCAGTTATCGTTTTTTCATGATATTTTCAGACATTTTTTTCATCATATTTTCGACAGGTCCGCAGTCATAGTTTTGTCATGAACATATTTTCATCATATTTTCGACAGGTCCGCGGTCTTCGTTTTTTCATGAAAATGTCAGACATTTTTTTCATCATATTTTTTTCTGGTCATCGTTTTTTCATAACATTTTCAGACATTTTTTTTCATGATATTTTCGACAGGTCCGCAGTTATCGTTTTTTCATGATATTTTCAGACATTTTTTTCATCATATTTTCGACAGGTCCGCAGTCATAGTTTTGTCATGAACATATTTTCATCATATTTTCGACAGGTCCGCGGTCATCGTTTTTTCATGAAAATGTCAGACATTTTTTTCATGATATTTTCGACAGGTCCACGGTCATCTTTTTTTCATGAACATTTCAGACATTTTATTCATCATATTTTCTACTGGTCATCGTTTTTTCATAAAAATTTCAGATATTTTTTTGATGTTATTTTCCACAGGTCTGCGCTCATCGTTTTTTCATGAAAATGTCAGACATTTTTTTCATGATATTTTCGACAGGTCCGCGGTCATCTTTTTTTCATGAACATTTCAGACATTTTTTTCATCATATTTTCTACAGGTCCGCGGTCATCGTTTTTTCATGAACATTTTTTCATGATATTTTCGACAGGTCCGCGGTCATCGTTTTTTCATGAAAATTTCAGACATTTTTTTCATGATATTTTCGACAGGTCCGCGGTCATCTTTTTTTCATGAACATTTCAGACATTTTTTTCATCATATTTTCTACAGGTCCGCGGTCATCGTTTTGTCATGATCATTTTTTCATGATATTTTCGACAGGTCCGCGGTCATCTTTTTTCATGAAAATTTCAGACATTTTTTTCATGATATTTTCGACAGGTCCGCTTTCATCGTTTTTTCATGAACATTTTTTCGTGATATTTTCGACAGGTTCGGGGTCATCGTTTTTTCATGAAATTTTTTCCATGATATTTTCTACAGGTCCGCGGTTATCGTTTTTTCGTGAAAATTTCATACATTTTTTTCATCATATTTTTGACAGGTCCGCGGTCATCGTTTTTTCATGAAAATTTAAGAATTTTTTTTCA
The DNA here is from genome assembly GCA_020745685.1 of Tautogolabrus adspersus. NCBI lineage: Eukaryota > Metazoa > Chordata > Actinopteri > Labriformes > Labridae > Tautogolabrus > Tautogolabrus adspersus. The sequence goes on from CM036539.1 coordinate 7,956,356, forward strand.
TGAAATTTTCAACAGGTCTACGGTAATTGTTTTTTCATAAAAATTTCATGCATTTTTTTTTCATGATATTTTCAGACATTTTTTTCATCATATTTTCTACAGGTCCGCGGTTATCGTTTTGTCATGAACATTTTTTCATGATATTTTCGACAGGTCCGCGTTCATCGTTTTTTCATGAACATTTCAGACATTTTTTTCATGTTATTTTCGACAAGTCCGCGGTTATCTTTTTTTCATGAAAATTTCAGACATTTTTTTCATCATATTTTTGTACAGGTCCGCGGTCATCGGTTTTTCATGAAAATTTCATACATTTTTTTCATGATATTTTCAGACATTTTTTTCATCATATGTTCTTACATTTTTTTCATGATATTTTCAGACATTTTTTTCATCATATTTTCTACAGGGATTTCCCTATCCCTCTTCCTGCATCTTATCCCATCTCCCCCTATCCCGTTCCAAGCCCGGCGCAGTCGAGGCTGTGAAGGCTGTTTCGTCATGAGCCGGGGTGTCACTGCCAAAGATTTCTGCCTTTTAATAAGGAAGTTTTTTCTGACCACTGTATCTTTTGCTGCTTTGCTAAAGTGCTCATGATGGATTAAGCTGGGTCCTTGTAATATAGCAATAAGTAAGGTCTTTTACCTGCTTTTTGTAACATAAACAATGAGCATGGTCTTTTTACCTGCTCTTTTGTAATATTAATAGACAAAGAGTAAGGTCTTTTACCTGCTTCTTGTAAAGCGTCTTGAGATAACACTTGTTATGAATTGGCGCTATACAAATAAAGATTGATTGATTGATTGACAGGTCCGCGGTCATCGTTTTGTCATGAACATTTTTTCATGATATTTTCGACAGGTCCGCAGTCATCTTTTTTTCATGAACATTTCAGACATTTTTTTCATGTTATTTTCGACAGGTCCGCGGTCATCTTTTTTTCATGAAAATTTCAGACATTTTTTTGATCATATTTTCGACAGGTCCGCGGTCATCTTTTTTTCATGAAAATTTCAGACATTTTTTTCATCATATTTTTGTACAGGTCCACGGTCATCGTTTTTTCATGAACATTTTTTCATGATATTTTCGACAGGTCCGCGGTCATCGTTTTTTCATGAACATTTTTTCATGATATTTTCGACAGGTCCGCGGTCATCGTTTTTTCATGAAAATTTCAGACATTTTTTTCATCATATTTTCGACAGGTCCGCGGTCATCGTTTTTTCATGAAAATTTCATACATTTTTTTCATCATATTTTCGACAGGTCCGCGGTCATCGTTTTTTCATGAAAATTTTTTCATGATATTTTCGACAGGTCCGCGGTCATCGTTTTTTCATGAAAATTTCAGACATTTTTTTCATGATATTTTCGACAGGTCCGCGGTCATCGTTTTGTCATGAACATTTTTTCATGATATTTTCGACAGGTCCGCGGTCATCTATTTTTCATGAACATTTTTTCATGATATTTTCAACAGGTCCGCGGTCATCGTTTTTTCATGAAAATTTCAGACATTTTTTTCATCATATTTTCGACAGGTCCGCGGTCATCGTTTTGTCATGAACATTTTTTCATGATATTTTCGACAGGTGCGGGGTCATCTTTATTCATGAAAATTTCATACATTTTTTTCATGATATTTTCAGACATTTTTTTCATCATATTTACTACAGGTCCGCGGTCATCGTTTGTTCATGAACATTTTTTCATAATATTTTCGACAGGTGCGGGGTCATCTTTATTCATGAAAATTTCATACATTTTTTTCATGATATTTTCAGACATTTTTTTCATCATATTTACTACAGGTCCGCGGTCATCGTTTTTTCATGAACATTTTTTCATGATATTTTCGACAGGTCCGCGGTCATCGTTTTTTCATGAAAATTTCAGACATTTTTTTCATGATACTTTCGACAGGTCCGCGGTCATCGTTTTTTCATGAAAATGTCATACATTTTTTCATCATATTTTCTACAGGTCCGCGGTCATCGCTTTGTCATGAAAATGTTTTCATGATATTTTCGACAGGTCCGCGGTCATCGTTTTTTCATGAAAATGTCATACATTTTTTTCATCATATTTTCGACAGGTCTGCGGTCATCCTTTTTTCATGAAAATTTCAGACATTTTTTTCATGAAATTTTCAACAGGTCCGCGGTCATCGTTTTGTCATGAAAATTTCATACATTTTTTTCATGATATTTTCGACAGGTCCGCGGTCATCTTTTTTTCATGAACATTTCAGATATTTTTTTCATGATATTTTCAACAGGTCCGCGGTCATTATTTTTTTCATGAAAATGACAGCAGGTCCGCGGTCATCGTTTTTTCATGAACATTTTTTCATGATATTTTCGACAGGTCCGCGATCATCGTTTTTTTATGAACATTTTTTCATGATATTTTCGACAGGTCCGCGGTCATCGTTTTTTCATGAAAATTTCATAAATTTTTTTCATGATATTTTCGACAGGTCCTCGGTCATCTTGTTTTCATGAAATTTTCATACATTTTTTTCATGTTATTTCCCACAGGTCCGCGGTCATTATTTTTTTCATGAAAATGACACCAGGTCCCCGGTCATCGTGATTTCAAGAAAATTTCAGACATTTTTTTCATGATATTTTCGACAGGTCATCGTTTTTTCAGGAACATTTTTTCATGATATTTTCGACAGGTCCGCGGTCATCGTTTTTTCATGAAAATTTCAGACATTTTTTTCATGTTATTTTCGACAGGTCTGCGGTCATCTTTTTTTCATGAAAATTTCAGACATTTTTTTCATCATATTTTCGACAGGTCCGCGGTCATCTTTTTTTCATGAACATTTCAGACATTTTTTTCATGATATTTTCTACAGGTCAGCGGTCATCGTTCTTTCATGAAAATTTCATACATTTTTTTCATGTTATTTTCCACAGGTCCGCGGTCATTATTTTTTTAATGAAAATGACAGCAGGTCCCCGGTCATCGTGATTTCAAGAAAATTTCAGACATTTTTTTCATGAAATTTTCAACAGGTCCGCGGTCATCGTTTTTTCATGAAAATTTCATACATTTTTTTCATGATATTTTCAGACATTTTTTTCATCACATTTTCTACAGGTCCGCGGTCATTGTTTTGTCATGAAAATTTCAGACATTTTTTTCATGTTATTTTCGACAGGTCCGCGGTCATCTTTTTTTCATGAAAATTTCAGACATTTTTTTCATCATATTTTCGACAGGTCCGGGGTCATCGTTTTGTCATGAACATTTTTTCATGATATTTTTGACAGGTCCGCGGTCATCGTTTTTTCATGAACATTTTTTCATGATATTTTCGACAGGTCCGCGGTCATCGTTTTTTCATGAAAATTTCAGACATTTTTTTCATGATATTTTCGACAGGTCCGCGGTCATCGTTTTTTCATGAAAATTTCAGACATTTTTTTCATGATACTTTCGACAGGTCCGCGGTCATCGTTTTTTCATGAAAATGTCATACATTTTTTCATCATATTTTCTACAGGTCCGCGGTCATCGCTTTGTCATGAAAATGTTTTCATGATATTTTCGACAGGTCCGCGGTCATCGTTTTTTCATGAAAATGTCATACCTTTTTTTCATCATATTTTCGACAGGTCTGCGGTCATCCTTTTTTCATGAAAATTTCAGACATTTTTTTCATGAAATTTTCAACAGGTCCGCGGTCATCGTTTTGTCATGAAAATTTCATACATTTTTTTCATGATATTTTCGACAGGTCCGCGGTCATCTTTCTTTCATGAACATTTCAGATATTTTTTTCATGATATTTTCAACAGGTCCGCGGTCATCGTTTTTTCATGAACATTTTTTCATGATATTTTCGACAGGTCCGCGATCATCGTTTTTTTATGAAAATTTTTTCATGATATTTTCGACAGGTCCGCGGTCATCGTTTTTTCATGAAAATTTCATACATTTTTTTCATGATATTTTCGACAGGTCCTCGGTCATCTTGTTTTCATGAAAATTTCATACATTTTTTTCATGCTATTTCCCACAGGTCCGCGGTCATTATTTTTTTCATGAAAATGACACCAGGTCCCCGGTCATCGTGATTTCAAGAAAATTTCAGACATTTTTTTCATGATATTTTCGACAGGTCATCGTTTTTTCAGGAACATTTTTTCATGATATTTTCGACAGGTCCGCGGTCATCGTTTTTTCATGAAAATTTCAGACATTTTTTTCATGTTATTTTCGACAGGTCTGCGGTCATCTTTTTTTCATGAAAACTTCAGACATTTTTTTCATGTTATGTTCGACAGGTCCGCGGTCATCTTTTTTTCATGAAAATTTCAGACATTTTTTTCATGATATTTTCGACAGGTCCGCGGTCATCGTTTTTTCATGAAAATTTCAGACATTTTTTTCATGATACTTTCGACAGGTCCGCGGTCATCGTTTTTTGATGAAAATGTCATACATTTTTTCATCATATTTTCTACAGGTCCGCGGTCATCGCTTTGTCATGAAAATGTTTTCATGATATTTTCGACAGGTCCGCGGTCATCGTTTTTTCATGAAAATGTCATACATTTTTTTCATCATATTTTCGACAGGTCTGCGGTCATCGTTTTTTCATGAAAATTTCAGACATTTTTTTCATGAAATTTTCAACAGGTCCGCGGTCATCGTTTTGTCATGAAAATTTCATACATTTTTTTCATGATATTTTCGACAGGTCCGCGGTCATCTTTCTTTCATGAACATTTCAGATATTTTTTTCATGATATTTTCAACAGGTCCGCGGTCATCGTTTTTTCATGAACATTTTTTCATGATATTTTCGACAGGTCCGCGATCATCGTTTTTTTATGAACATTTTTTCATGATATTTTCGACAGGTCCGCGGTCATCGTTTTTTCATGAAAATTTCATACATTTTTTTCATGATATTTTCGACAGGTCCTCGGTCATCTTGTTTTCATGAAAATTTCATACATTTTTTTCATGTTATTTCCCACAGGTCCGCGGTCATTATTTTTTTCATGAAAATGACACCAGGTCCCCGGTCATCGTGATTTCAAGAAAATTTCAGACATTTTTTTCATGATATTTTCGACAGGTCATCGTTTTTTCAGGAACATTTTTTCATGATATTTTCGACAGGTCCGCGGTCATCGTTTTTTCATGAAAATTTCAGACATTTTTTTCATGTTATTTTCGACAGGTCTGCGGTCATCTTTTTTTCATGAAAATTTCAGACATTTTTTTCATGTTATTTTCGACAGGTCCGCGGTCATCTTTTTTTCATGAACATTTCAGACATTTTTTTCATGATATTTTCTACAGGTCAGCGGTCATCGTTCTTTCATGAAAATTTCATACATTTTTTTCATGATATTTTCTACAGGTCAGCGGTCATCGTGATTTCAAGAAAATTTCAGACACTTTTTTCATGAAATTTTCAACAGGTCCGCGGTCATCGTTTTTTCATGATATTTTCAGACATTTTTTTCATCATATTATCTACAGGTCCGGGGTCATCGTTTTGTCATGAACATTTTTTCATGATATTTTCGACAGGTCCGCGGTCATCGTTTTGTCATGAACATTTTTTCATGATATTTTCGACAGGTCCGCGGTCATCGTTTTTTCATGAACATTTTTTCATGATATTTTTGACAGGTCCGCGGTCATCGTTTTTTCATGAAAATTTCAGACATTTTTTTCATGATATTTTCGACAGGTCCGCGGTCATCGTTTTTTCATGAAAATTTCATACATTTTTTTCATCATATTTTCGACAGGTCCGCGGTCATCGTTTTTTCATGAACATTTTTTCATGATATTTTCGACAGGTCCGCGGTCATCGTTTTTTCATGAAAATGTCATACATTTTTTTCATCATATTTTCGACAGGTCTGCGGTCATCGTTTTTTCATGAAAATTTCAGACATTTTTTTCATGAAATTTTCAACAGGTCCGCGGTCATCGTTTTGTCATGAAAATTTCATACATTTTTTTCATGATATTTTCGACAGGTCCGCGGTCATCTTTTTTTCATGAACATTTCAGATATTTTTTTCATGATATTGTGACGACCCCTCTCACCTGTTGGTGTTCTTGTCCTGCTGGTTGTTTGTTTCCTGTTGCAGGTTCCAGTGGGGCGGGGTCGTAATCAGGGGATGCGCTACACCTTGGCCCGGTGTAGTCCACGTCCATTTAATCCCCTTCTCAGGCCGATGCTCCTCTCTCCTCATCTTGTTCTCACACCCTGTGTGAACCTCGCGGCACGGCAGTGTGTAGCCACTATGACTCTTTGTAAATAAAATTTGGGTGTTCATTGGTAAAACCTCGTTTTCGCCTCCTTTGTTGTTGCAGCCTAAGAGCCGGGTTGTAACAGATGGGGGCTCGTCCATTTTTTGACCCAGTGGATTTTCCGTAGCTCAGGTAAAGGGCCTGATGGGCGGAGTTTTGCTGTTTTGTGAATGAAGCCGGTTGTTGCACAATGTGATGTAGAAACAGTTGTTACTGCGGTGGTTTGTGAAGTGACACGCAGCTGATTGTTTGGGAGTAGCGTTGACGAGGGTAAGTGGTTTTTGTTGTAAAACTAAAAGATGTCGTGGTATTTATTGAAGCCGCTGGTTGTGTAACTGTTCGATCGCCAGGTTTAATGTGCGTTTATTTGTGCCAGTGAGTTCAGTAGTCCGGTGCAGCCGCTGAAAATTGCCGTTGTTTCTGTCCCTGTAGGTTTAGCGCAGATTCCCGTATGGAGTTCATGAGAGGGTGGTTAGAGTGGTGTGAACGTGGTTGGAGCTATTAGCTCGGGAGCACGTCCGATGCTGCGGGTGGAGTCGCCAATTGCTGGTTGCTTTGCCGGGCTTGCGGGAAAAAGTGCATAAATACCCATCACAACTAGCACCTGAAGACGCTAGGGGGGAGCTTAGCTAGTCTTCTGTTAGGCAGTTAGAGGGACGAGAGGCTGCGGTGACGTCCAGGCTGGGCGCAAAGGGCTGCGTGAGCTCGGCGTGTCATTCAGTTTTGCCACTGTTGGTAAGTAGCAGACTGTGTGTGATAAGTGTTGGTTAGTTATGGCGGGTGTGGAGGAGTTTCCGAGAGCGCCATCAGATGAGCTGCTTGAGTGCTGCTCACGTGAGCAGTTGGTCCGGATTGCTGATCATTTCAACTTGGATGTTGGTGATAAAAGAATGAAAGAAAACATTAAAGGGATTATTATAGCGAATCTGACCGACATGGGTATTATTAGACTTGGAAAACGTGCTGTTGGCCCTGTGGTGGAAAGTGATGCTGGTCTGACTTTTGAACAGAGGAAAGAGTTGCTGCTCCTCCAGACGGAAATGGAGAAGCTGGCAGTGGAGAAACTAAGGGGAGAGGCAGAAATCAGAAGGCTGGAGATCGAGGAGCGGAGGTTGAGTTTCCCTGCTGGGGGTGCCAGTCAGGCCTCTGACTTCTCAGGTAGATCTGTCTCTTTTGATGTTGGCAGTAGTCTGCGGTTGGTTCCTCAGTTTAGTGAACGAGACCCGGATACTTTTTTCTCACTGTTTGAACGGGTAGCTGAGAGCAGAGAGTGGTCCGATTCCGATACTACAGTGTGTGTTAACAGGTAGGGCTCAGGAGGCTTATTCTGCACTGACAGTGACGGAGAGCAAGGTTTATTTAACTGTGAAAGATGCTGTGTTGAGGGCATACGAGTTAGTCCCTGAGGCTTATCGTCAGAAGTTCAGGACCTGGGAGAAGTCTAGCAAACAGACTCATGTGGAGTTTGCTAGAGATCTGGTCACTTTTTTTAGTCGGTGGTGTAATGCTTTACATGTTGACACGTATGCTTCTTTGTGTGATCTCGTTGTGTTGGAGCAATTCAAAAATTCTTTACCCAGCCACATTGCTGTTTACATTTGTGAGCACAAGGTAAAGACTGCTGCAGAGGCCGCCGCACTGGCCGATGAGTACGTGCTGACGCACAGGGGTGGCCGAGACTTCAGGGTCCGGGACGAAGGGGGTATGTATCGTTCCTCAGGTAGATGGGAGGAGAATCCTCATTCATGCCTTGATGAGCCTGAACGTGATGCACGAAGTCGGTCTCACTTTGACCCTTCTAAAGTATGTAACTTCTGCAAAGGTAGAGGGCATTGGAAAGCTGACTGCCCTAGAGCTAATGCTAGAAGGGTAAATAGCGGGGGTCGGGTTAACTCTGCTGCTTGTGCTGTGTCTGTGGAATCTGTCCCTGTTTCTTTTCGTCAGCAGGTGGAGTTTGGAGAACCACGCAGTTTGGAGGAGCCGGATTTCTCTGCCTTTGTGTCTGACGGCTGTGTGTCACTGGTTGGAAGTGACATCAGCAGGCCGGTAAAAATTTTAAGAGACACTGCAGCATATGACTCGTACATTTTGAGCTCGGTGTTACCGTTTTCTGATGACTCGGATACTGGGGATTTTGTTCTGATGCGAGGTATGGGATTGAATGTTGTACCTGTTCCGCTACATTCTGTTGTGCTTAACTGTGGTTTAGTGCAGGGTGAGGTTGCCCTGGGGGTGCGTCCTGCGCTGCCGATTGATGGTGTGGACATCATACTTGGTAACAACCTGGCTGGTAGCCGTGTGTGGGCTGAGGTTCCACCGCCTCCTATAGTGTCCTCTTCACCCACTTTGACTGACAACTCAGACGAGAATGCTCTGTGTTTCCCTGAAGTGTTTACAGCTTGTGCTGTTACACGGGCTATGAGCTGTGCACAGGGGTAACTGGAGCAGGGTGAAGAAGAGGTGAGTGAGAAGGATTCTGTTGTTGTTCCTGACTCGTTGTTGTCTGTCTCTCGCAGTGACCTAGTGGCAGAGCAGAGAGCTGATCCCTCTTTGAGCCAGTTGTTTGATGCTGTTCTCTCTACTATGGATGGAGACAGCGCTGCCAGTGGTTATCTGTTGCAGGGGGAGCTTCTGGTGAGGAAATGGTTGCCACATGGGGAGGACTTTGTTGGTAAGCCAGTATTTCAGATTGTGGTTCCTGTAAAATTCCGTGATGAGGTCCTTAAGGCGGCACATAACCAGTCTGGACATCTGGGTGTCCGTAAAACGTATAATTACATTTTGCGTTACTTCTTTTGGCCTCGCTTGAAGAAAGATGTGTCCCGCTTTATTAAATTGTGTCACATCTGTCAAATGACCGGTAAACCTAATCAGAGCATTAAACCTGCTCCTCTGTGCCCCATCCCTGCGATAGCACAGCCATTTGAGTATCTGATCATTGATTGTGTTGGTCCTCTACCACGTTCCAAATCAGGTAGCAACTACTTGCTTACTGTAATGAGTTTTGGACTTCGAAATGCACCGTCTACATTCCAGCGCCTCATGAACATGGTGGTGGCAGGGCTGGAAGGTTGTGATGTGTACTTAGACGATGTTGTAATTTACAGTCATACTTGGGAGGAACACATTGGGCGTATTAAAAAACTGTTTAATCGTCTGAGTGATGCGCGCCTGACGGTGAACCTGGCAAAATGCGAGTTTGCAAAGGCCACGGTCACTTACCTGGGTAAAGTCGTGGGACAGGGGAATGTGTGTGCCGTTCAGGCCAAAGTTAGCGCCATTGAGAAATATCCCGTTCCCACCACTAAAAAAGAACTTCAGCGTTTCCTTGGGCTAGTCGGGTACTATCGCAGTTTTTGTAAAAACTTTTCCACTGTGGTCTCTCCTCTGACTGATCTGTTGAAGGGAAAAGTTCGATTTGTTTGGTCATCTTTGTGTCAGCAGGCTTTTGATAATGTTAAATCTGTGTTATGTTCACCTCCTGTTCTCGCAGCTCCTTGCATGGATCGGCCTTTCAAACTGCACGTGGATGCAAGCGATGTGGGTGCAGGAGCGGTGCTGTTCCAAACAGATTGTGACAATGTTGATCGTCCCGTGAGTTTTTACTCCAAAAAGTTTAATTCGTTTCAGTTAAACTACTCTGTGATTGAGAAAGAAACTCTAGCACTCATATGGGCTCTACAGCATTTTGATGTTTATGTAGGCTCTAGTGTTCCTCTGGTTGTGTACACAGATCACAACCCCATAACCTTTTTACACTCGGTACATTGCCCAAATCGCAGGTTGATGCGATGGATGTTGTACTTACAGTCCTATTGTTTGGACATCCGCCACATCAAAGGCTCTGATAATGTTGTGGCCGATGCCCTGTCTAGAGCTCCTAGCTCTTAAGTATTGCTGATCCAAATTGTTTAATCCCTTGGTCTCCCATGTCTCTGTTCTGTCTTTCTTAAATGCTCCTTCAGGCGCTGGAGTTGCTGAGTGGGGTGGGTAGAGGCTGGTTGGCTAGCTTGGACAGACTTTTTGCAAACGGTCAGTATGTTTTGTAAATAGGGGTTATACTGTAGTAAGTAGTGTTCGAATAGATTTATAGTTGGTACTTTTATTCTGTTTAGTGATCGGTGTTCCTACTGGAACTCCGTTCTTATGGGGGGGGGTGTGACGACCCCTCCCACCTGTTGGTGTTCTTGTGCTGCTGGTTGTTTGTTTCCTGTTGCAGGTTCCAGTGGGGCGGGGTCGTAATCAGGGGATGCGCTACACCTTGGCCCGGTGTAGTCCACGTCCATTTAATCCCCTTGCCGATGCTCCTCTCTCCTCATCTTGTTCTCACACCCTGTGTGAACCTCGCGGCACGGCAGTGTGTAGCCACTATGACTCTTTGTAAATAAAATTTGGGTGTTCATTGGTAAAACCTCGTTTTCGCCTCCTTTGTTGTTGCAGCCTAAGAGCCGGGTTGTAACAATATTTTCTACAGGTCAGCGGTCATCGTGATTTCAAGAAAATTTCAGACATTTTTTTCATGATATTTTCGACATGTCCGCGGTCATCGTTTTTTCATGAAAATTTCAGACATTTTTTTCATGTTATTTTCGACAGGTCTGCGGTCATCTTTTTTTTCATGAAAACTTCAGACATTTTTTTCATCATATTTTCGACAGGTCCGCGGTCATCTTTTTTTCATGAAAATTTCAGACATTTTTTTCATCATATTTTCTACAGGTCCGCGGTCATCGTTTTGTCATGAACATTTTTTCATGATATTTTCGACAGGTCCGCGGTCATCGTTTTTTCATGAACATTTTTTCATGATATTTTCGACAGGTCCGCGGTCATCGTTTTTTCATGAAAATTTCAGACATTTTTTTCATCATATTTTCAGACATTTTTTTCATCATATTTTCTACAGGTCCGCGGTCATCGTTTTGTCATGAACATTTTTTCATGATATTTTCGACAGGTCCGTGGTCATCGTTTTTTCATGAAAATTTCAGACATTTTTTTCATGATATTTTCGACACGTCCGCGGTCATCTTTTTTTCATGAACATTTTTTCATGATATTTTCGACAGGTCTGCGGTCATCTTTTTTTCATGAAAACTTCAGACATTTTTTTCATCATATTTTCGACAGGTCCGCGGTCATCGTTTTGTCATGAACATTTTTTCATGATATTTTCGACAGGTCCGCGGTCATCGTTTTTTCATGAACATTTTTTCATGATATTTTCGACAGGTCCGCGGTCATCGTTTTTTCATGAACATTTTTCATGATATTTTCGACAGGTCCGCGGTCATCGTTTTGTCATGAACATTTTTTCATGATATTTTCGACAGGTCCGCGGTCATCGTTTTTTCATGAAAATTTCAGACATTTTTTTCATCATATTTTCGACAGGTCCGCGGTCATCTTTTTTTCATGAAAATTTCAGACATTTTTTTCATGATATTTTCGACAGGTCCGCGGTCATCTTTTTTTCATGAAACTTCAGACATTTTTTTCATTATATTTTCTACAGGTCCGCGGTCATCGTTTTGTCATGAAAATGTCATACTTTTTTTCATCATATTTTCTAAAGGTCCGCGGTCATCGCTTTGTCATGAAAATGTTTTCATGATATTTTCGACAGGTCCGCGGTCATCGTTTTTTCATGAAAATGTCATACATTTTTTTCATCATATTTTCGACAGGTCCGCGGTCATCGTTTTTTCATGAAAATTTCAGACATTTTTTTCATCATATTTTCGACAGGTCCGCGGTCATCTTTTTTTCATGAAAATTTCAGACATTTTTTTCATGAAATTTTCAACAGGTCTGCGGTCATCTTTTTTTCATGAAAACTTCAGACATTTTTTTCATCATATTTTCTACAGGTCTGCGGTCATCGTTTTGTCATGAAAATGTCATACTTTTTTTCATCATATTTTCTAAAGGTCCGCGGTCATCGCTTTGTCATGAAAATGTTTTCATGATATTTTCGACAGGTCCGCGGTCATCGTTTTTTCATGAAAATGTCATACATTTTTTTCATCATATTTTCGACAGGTCCGCGGTCATCGTTTTTTTATGAAAATGTCGTACATTTTTTTCATCATATTTTCTACAGGTCCGCAGTCATTGTTTTTTCATGAAAATTTTTTCATGATATTTTCGACAGGTCCACGGTCATCTTTTTTTCATGAAAACTTCAGACATTTTTTTCATCATATTTTCTACAGGTCCGCGGTCATCGTTTTGTCATGAACATTTTTTCATGAAATTTTCGACAGGTCCGCGGTCATCGTTTTTTCATGAAAATTTCAGACATTTTTTTCATGATATTTTCGACAGGTCCGCGGTCATCTTTTTTTCATGAACATTTTTTCATGATATTTTCGACAGGTCTGCGGTCATCTTTTTTCCATGAAAACTTCAGACATTTTTTTCATGATATTTTCGACAGGTCCGCGGTCATCGTTTTGTCATGAACATTTTTTCATGATATTTTCGACAGGTCCGCGGTCATCGTTTTGTCATGAACATTTTTTCATGATATTTTCGACAGGTCCGCGGTCATCGTTTTTTCATGAACATTTTTCATGATATTTTCGACAGGTCCGCGGTCATCGTTTTTTCATGAAAATTTCAGACATTTTTTTCATCATATTTTCTACAGGTCCGCGGTCATCGTTTTGTCATGAAAATGTCATACTTTTTTTCATCATATTTTCTAAAGGTCCGCGGTCATCGCTTTGTCATGAAAATGTTTTCATGATATTTTCGACAGGTCCGCGGTCATCTTTTTTTCATGAAAATTTCAGACATTATTTTCATGATATTTTCGACAGGTCCGCGGTCATCGTTTTTTCATGAAAATTCAGACATTTTTTTCATGAAATTTTCAACAGGTCTGCGGTCATCTTTTTTTCATGAAAATGTCATACTTTTTTTCATCATATTTTCTAAAGGTCCGCGGTCATCGTTTTGTCATGAAAATGTCATACTTTTTTTCATCATATTTTCTAAAGGTCCGCGGTCATCGCTTTGTCATGAAAATGTTTTCATGATATTTTCGACAGGTCCGCGGTCATCGTTTTTTCATGAAAATGTCATACATTTTTTTCATCATATTTTCGACAGGTCCGCGGTCATCGTTTTTTCATGAAAATTTCAGACATTTTTTTCATGATATTTTCAGACATTTTTTTCATGATATTTTCGACAGGTCCGCGGTCATCGTTTTGTCACGAAAATCTTTTCATGATATTTTCAACAGGTCCGCGGTCATCTTTTTTTCATGAAAATTTCATACATTTTTTTCATCATATTTTCGACAGGTCCGCGGTCATCTTTTTTTCATGAAAATTTCAGACATTTTTTTCATCATATTTTCGACAGGTCCGCGGTCATCTTTTTTTCATGAAAATTTCAGACATTTTTTCATCATATTTTCGACAGGTCAGCGGTAATCGTTTTTTCATGATATTTTCGACAGGTCCGCGGTCATCGTTTTTTCATGAAAATTTCAGACATTTTTTTCATGAAATTTTCAACAGGTCCGCGGTCATCGTTTTTTTAATGAAAATTTCAGACATTTTTTTAATGAAATTTTCAACAGGTCCGCGGTCATCGTTTTTTTAATGAAAATTTCAGACATTTTTTTCATGAAATTTTAAACAGGTCCGCGGTCATCGTTTTTTCATGAAAATTTCAGACATTTTTTTCATCATATTTTCGACAGGTCCGCGGTCATCGTTTTTTCATGAAAATTTCAGACATTTTTTTCATGATATTTTCGACAGGTCCGCGGTCATCTTTTTTTCATGAAAATTTCAAACTTTTTTTTCATCATATTTTCGACAGGTCCGCGGTCATCGTTTTTTCATGAAAATTTCAGACATTTTTTTCATGATATTTTCATACATTTTTTTCATCATATTTTCGACAGGTCCGCGGTCATCTTTTTTTCATGAAAATTTCAGACATTTTTTTCATGATATTTTCGACAGGTCCGCGGTCATCGTTTTGTCATGTACATTTTTTCATGACATTTTCGACAGGTCCCCGGTCATCGTTTTTTCATGAAAATTTCATACATTTTTTTCATCATATTTTCGACAGGTCCGCGGTCATCTTTTTTTCATGAAATTTTTAGACATTTTTTTCATGATATTTTCGACAGGTCCGCGGTCATCGTTTTGTCATGTACATTTTTTCATGACATTTTCTACAGGTCCCCGGTCATCTTTTTTTCATGAAAATTTCAGACATTTTCTTCATCATATTTTCGACAGGTCCGCGGTCATCTTTTTTTCATGAAAATTTCAGACATTTTTTCATCATATTTTCGACCGGTCCGCGGTCATCGTTTTTTCATGAACTTTTCAGACATTTTTTTCATGAAATTTTCAACAGGTCCGCGGTCATCGTTTTTTTAATGAAAATTTCAGACATTTTTTTAATGAAATTTTCAACAGGTCCGCGGTCATCGTTCTTTTAATGAAAATTTCAGACATTTTTTGCATGAAATTTTAAACAGGTCCGCGGTCATCTTTTTTTCATGAAAATTTCAGACATTTTTTTCATCATATTTTCGACAGGTCCGCGGTCATCGTTTTTTCATGAAAATTTCATACATTTTTTTCATAATATTTTCAGACATTTTTTTCATCATATTTTCTACAGGTCCGCGGACATCGTTTTGTCATGAACATTTTTTCATGACATTTTCGACAGGTCCGCAGGCATCGTTTTTTCATGAAAATTTCAGACATGTTTTTCATGATATTTTTGACAGGTCCGCGGTCATCGTTTTTTTAATGAAAATTTCAGACATTTTTTTAATGAAATTTTCAACAGGTCCGCGGTCATCGTTTTTTTATGAACATTTTTTCATGATATTTTCGATAGGTCCGCGGTCATCGTTTTTTCATGAAAATTTCATACATTTTTTTCATGATATTTTCGACAGGTCCGCGGTCATCGTTTTTTTATGAAAATGTCGTACATTTTTTTCATCATATTTTCTACAGGTCCGCAGTCATTGTTTTTTCATGAAAATTTCATACATTTTTTTCATGATATTTTCGACAGGTCCGCGGTCATCGTTTTTTCATGAAAAGTTTTTTCATGATATTTTCGACAGGTCCACGGTCATCTTTTTTTCATGAAAACTTCAGACATTTTTTTCATCATATTTTCGACAGGTCCGCGGTCATCTTTTTTTCATGAAAATTTCAGACATTTTTTTCATCATATTTTCGACAGGTCCGCGGTCATCGTTTTTTCATGAAAATTTCAGACATTTTTTCATGATATTTTCGACCGGTCCGCGGTCATCGTTTTTTCATGAACTTTTCAGACATTTTTTTCATGAAATTTTCAACAGGTCCGCGGTCATCGTTTTTTTAATGAAAATTTCAGACATTTTTTTAATGAAATTTTCAACAGGTCCGCGGTCATCGTTTTTTTAATGAAAATTTCAGACATTTTTTTCATGAAATTTTAAACAGGTCCGCGGTCATCGTTTTTTCATGAAAATTTCAGACATTTTTTTCATCATATTTTCGACAGGTCCGCGGTCATCGTTTTTTCATGAAAATTTCATACATTTTTTTCATAATATTTTCAGACATTTTTTTCATCATATTTTCTACAGGTCCGCGGACATCGTTTTGTCATGAACATTTTTTCATGACATTTTCGACAGGTCCGCAGGCATCGTTTTTTCATGAAAATTTCAGACATGTTTTTCATGATATTTTTGACAGGTCCGCGGTCATCGTTTTTTTAATGAAAATTTCAGATATTTTTTTAATGAAATTTTCAACAGGTCCGCGGTCATCGTTTTTTTATGAACATTTTTTCATGATATTTTCGATAGGTCCGCGGTCATCGTTTTTTCATGAAAATTTCATACATTTTTTTCATGATATTTTCGACAGGTCCGCGGTCATCTTTTTTTTATGAAAATTTCATACATTTTTTTCATCATATTTTCGACAGGTCCGCGGTCATCTTTTTTTCATGAAAATTTCAGACATTTTTTTCATGATATTTTCGACAGGTCCGCGGTCATCGTTTTGTCATGTACATTTTTTCATGACATTTTCGACAGGTCCCCGGTCATCTTTTTTTCATGAAAATTTCAGACATTTTTTTCATCATATTTTCGACAGGTCCGCGGTCATCTTTTTTTCATGAAAATTTCAGACATTTTTTTCATCATATTTTCGACAGGTCCGCGGTCATCTTTTTTTCATGAAAATTTCAGACATTTTTTCATCATATTTTCGACCGGTCCGCGGTCATCGTTTTTTCATGAACTTTTCAGACATTTTTTTCATGAAATTTTCAACAGGTCCGCGGTCATCGTTTTTTTAATGAAAATTTCAGACATTTTTTTAATGAAATTTTCAACAGGTCCGCGGTCATCGTTCTTTTAATGAAAATTTCAGACATTTTTTTTCATGAAATTTTAAACAGGTCCGCGGTCATCTTTTTTTCATGAAAATTTCAGACATTTTTTTTTTACATATTTTCGACAGGTCCGCGGTCATCGTTTTTTCATGAAAATTTCATACATTTTTTTCATCATATTTTCTACAGGTCCGCGGTCATCGTTTTTTTAATGAAAATTTCAGACATTTTTTTAATGAAATTTTCAACAGGTCCGCGGTCATCGTTTTTTTATGAACATTTTTTCATGATATTTTCGATAGGTCCGCGGTCATCGTTTTTTCATGAAAATTTCATACATTTTTTTCATGATATTTTCGACAGGTCCGCGGTCATCGTTTTTTTATGAAAATGTCGTACATTTTTTTTCATCATATTTTCTACAGGTCCGCAGTCATTGTTTTTTCATGAAAATTTCATACATTTTTTTCATGATATTTTCGACAGGTCCGCGGTCATCGTTTTTTCATGAAAATTTTTTCATGATATTTTCGACAGGTCCACGGTCATCTTTTTTTCATGAAAACTTCAGACATTTTTTTCATCATATTTTCGACAGGTCCGCGGTCATCTTTTTTTCATGAAAATTTCAGACATTTTTTTCATCATATTTTCGACAGGTCCGCGGTCATCTTTTTTTCATGAAAATTTCAGACATTTTTTCATCATATTTTCGACCGGTCCGCGGTCATCGTTTTTTCATGAACTTTTCAGACATTTTTTTCATGAAATTTTCAACAGGTCCGCGGTCATCGTTCTTTTAATGAAAATTTCAGACATTTTTTTCATGAAATTTTAAACAGGTCCGCGGTCATCGTTTTTTCATGAAAATTTCAGACATTTTTTTCATCATATTTTCGACAGGTCCGCGGTCATCGTTTTTTCATGAAAATTTCATACATTTTTTTCATAATATTTTCAGACATTTTTTTCATCATATTTTCTACAGGTCCGCGGACATCGTTTTGTCATGAACATTTTTTCATGACATTTTCGACAGGTCCGCAGGCATCGTTTTTTCATGAAAATTTCAGACATGTTTTTCATGATATTTTTGACAGGTCCGCGGTCATCGTTTTTTTAATGAAAATTTCAGACATTTTTTTAATGAAATTTTCAACAGGTCCGCGGTCATCGTTTTTTTATGAACATTTTTTCATGATATTTTCGATAGGTCCGCGGTCATCGTTTTTTCATGAAAATTTCATACATTTTTTTCATGATATTTTCGACAGGTCCGCGGTCATCGTTTTTTTATGAAAATGTCGTACATTTTTTTCATCATATTTTCTACAGGTCCGCAGTCATTGTTTTTTCATGAAAATTTCATACATTTTTTTCATGATATTTTCGACAGGTCCGCGGTCATCGTTTTTTCATGAAAAATTTTTCATGATATTTTCGACAGGTCCACGGTCATCTTTTTTTCATGAAAACTTCAGACATTTTTTTCATCATATTTTCTACAGGTCCGCGGTCATCGTTTTGTCATGAACATTTTTTCATGATATTTTCGACAGGTCTGCGGTCATCGTTTTTTCATGAAAATTTTTTCATGATATTTTCGACAGGTCCGCGGTCATCGTTTTTTCATGAAAATTTCAGACATTTTTTTCATCATATTTTCGACAGGTCCGCGGTCATCTTTTTTTCATGAACATTTTTTCGTGATATTTTCGACAGGTTCGGGGTCATCGTTTTTTCATGAAATTTTTTCCATGATATTTTCTACAGGTCCGCGGTTATCGTTTTTTCGTGAAAATTTCATACATTTTTTTCATCATATTTTTGACAGGTCCGCGGTCATCGTTTTTTCATGAAAATTTCAGAATTTTTTTTCATGAAATTTTCAACAGGTCTACGGTAATTGTTTTTTCATAAAAATTTCATACATTTTTTTTCATGATATTTTCAGACATTTTTTTCATCATATTTTCTACAAGTCCGCGGTTATCGTTTTGTCATGAACATTTTTTCATGATATTTTCGACAGGTCCGCGTTCATCGTTTTTTCATGAACATTTCAGACATTTTTTTCATGTTATTTTCGACAGGTCCGCGGTTATCTTTTTTTCGTGAAAATTTCAGACATTTTTTTCATCATATTTTTGTACAGGTCCGCGGTCATCGGTTTTTCATGAAAATTTCATACATTTTTTTCATGATATTTTCAGACATTTTTTTCATCATATGTTCTTACATTTTTTTCATGATATTTTCAGACATATTTTTCATCATATTTTCTACAGGGATTTCCCTATCCCTCTTCCTGCATCTTATCCCATCTCCCCCTATCCCGTTCCAAGCCCGGCGCAGTCGAGGCTGTGAAGGCTGTTTCGTCATGAGCCGGGGTGTCACTGCCAAAGATTTCTGCCTTTTAATAAGGAAGTTTTTTCTGACCACTGTATCTTTTGCTGCTTTGCTAAAGTGCTCATGATGGATTAAGCTGGGTCCTTGTAATATAGCAATAAGTAAGGTCTTTTACCTGCTTTTTGTAACATAAACAATGAGCATGGTCTTTTTACCTGCTCTTTTGTAATATTAATAGACAAAGAGTAAGGTCTTTTACCTGCTTCTTGTAAAGCGTCTTGAGATAACACTTGTTATGAATTGGCGCTATACAAATAAAGATTGATTGATTGATTGACAGGTCCGCGGTCATCGTTTTGTCATGAACATTTTTTCATGATATTTTCGACAGGTCCGCAGTCATCTTTTTTTCATGAACATTTCAGACATTTTTTTCATGTTATTTTCGACAGGTCCGCAGTCATCTTTTTTTCATGAAAATTTCAGACATTTTTTTGATCATATTTTCGACAGGTCCGCGGTCATCTTTTTTTCATGAAAATTTCAGACATTTTTTTCATCATATTTTTGTACAGGTCCACGGTCATCGTTTTGTCATGAACATTTTTTCATGATATTTTCGACAGGTCCGCGGTCATCGTTTTTTCATGAACATTTTTTCATGATATTTTCGACAGGTCCGCGGTCATCGTTTTTTCATGAAAATTTCAGACATTTTTTTCATGATATTTTCGACAGGTCCGCGGTCATCGTTTTTTCATGAAAATGTCATACATTTTTTTCATCATATTTTCGACAGGTCCGCGGTCATCGTTTTGTCATGAACTTTTTTTCATGATATTTTCGACAGGTCCGCGGTCATCGTTTTTTCATGAAAATTTCAGACATTTTTTTCATGATATTTTCTACAGGTCCGCGGTCATCGTTTTGTCATGAAAATTTTTTCATGATATTTTCGACAGGTCCGCGGTCATCTAATTTTCATGAACATTTTTTCATGAAATTTTCAACAGGTCCGCGGTCATCGTTTTTTCATGAAAATTTCAGACATTTTTTTCATCATATTTTCGACAGGTCCGCGGTCATCGTTTTGTCATGAACATTTTTTCATCATATTTTCGACAGGTGCGGGGTCATCTTTATTCATGAAAATTTCATACATTTTTTTCATGATATTTTCAGACATTTTTTTCATCATATTTACTACAGGTCCGCGGTCATCGTTTTTTCATGAATATTTTTTCATAATATTTTCGACAGGTGCGGGGTCATCTTTATTCATGAAAATTTCAGACATTTTTTTCATGATATTTTCAGACATTTTTTTCATCATATTTACTACAGGTCCGCGGTCATCGTTTTTTCATGAACATTTTTTCATGATATTTTCGACAGGTCCTCGGTCATCGTTTTTTCATGAAAATTTCAGACATTTTTTTCATGATACTTTCGACAGGTCCGCGGTCATCGTTTTTTCATGAAAATGTCATACTTTTTTTCATCATATTTTCTACAGGTCCGCGGTCATCGCTTTGTCATGAAAATGTTTTCATGATATTTTCGACAGGTCCGCGGTCATCGTTTTTTCATGAAAATGTCATACATTTTTTTCATCATATTTTCGACAGGTCTGCGGTCATCCTTTTTTCATGAAAATTTCAGACATTTTTTTCATGAAATTTTCAACAGGTCCGCGGTCATCGTTTTGTCATGAAAATTTCATACATTTTTTTCATGATATTTTCGACAGGTCCGCGGTCATCTTTTTTCCATGAACATTTCAGATATTTTTTTCATGATATTTTCAACAGGTCCGCGGTCATTATTTTTTTCATGAAAATGACAGCAGGTCCGCGGTCATCGTTTTTTCATGAACATTTTTTCATGATATTTTCGACAGGTCCGCGGTCATCGTTTTTTCATGAAAATTTCATACATTTTTTTCATGATATTTTCGACAGGTCCTCGGTCATCTTGTTTTCATGAAATTTTCATACATTTTTTTCATGTTATTTCCCACAGGTCCGCGGTCATTATTTTTTTCATGAAAATGACACCAGGTCCCCGGTCATCGTGATTTCAAGAAAATTTCAGACATTTTTTTCATGATATTTTCGACAGGTCATCGTTTTTTCAGGAACATTTTTTCATGATATTTTCGACAGGTCCGCGGTCATCGTTTTTTCATGAAAATTTCAGACATTTTTTTCATGTTATTTTCGACAGGTCTGCGGTCATCTTTTTTTCATGAAAACTTCAGACATTTTTTTCATCATATTTTCGACAGGTCCGCGGTCATCTTTTTTTCATGAACATTTCAGACATTTTTTTTCATGATATTTTCTACAGGTCAGCGGTCATCGTTCTTTCATGAAAATTTCATAAATTTTTTTCATGTTATTTTCCACAGGTCCGCGGTCATTATTTTTTTAATGAAAATGACAGCAGGTCCCCGGTCATCGTGATTTCAAGAAAATTTCAGACATTTTTTTCATGAAATTTTCAACAGGTCCGCGGTCATCGTTTTTTCATGAAAATTTCATACATTTTTTTTCATGATATTTTCAGACATTTTTTTCATCATATTTTCTACAGGTCCGCGGTCATTGTTTTGTCATGAACATTTCAGACATTTTTTTCATGTTATTTTCGACAGGTCCGCGGTCATCTTTTTTTCATGAAAATTTCAGACATTTTTTTCATCATATTTTCGACAGGTCCGGGGTCATCGTTTTGTCATGAACATTTTTTCATGATATTTTTGACAGGTCCGCGGTCATCGTTTTTTCATGAACATTTTTTCATGATATTTTCGACAGGTCCGCGGTCATCGTTTTTTCATGAAAATTTCAGACATTTTTTTCATGATATTTTCGACAGGTCCGCGGTCATCGTTTTTTCATGAAAATTTCAGACATTTTTTTCATGATACTTTCGACAGGTCCGCGGTCATCGTTTTTTCATGAAAATGTCATACATTTTTTCATCATATTTTCTACAGGTCCGCGGTCATCGCTTTGTCATGAAAATGTTTTCATGATATTTTCGACAGGTCCGCGGTCATTGTTTTTTCATGAAAATGTCATACCTTTTTTTCATCATATTTTCGACAGGTCAGCGGTCATAGTTTTTTCATGAAAATTTCAGACATTTTTTTCATGAAATTTTCAACAGGTCCGCGGTCATCGTTTTGTCATGAAAATTTCATACATTTTTTTCATGATATTTTCGACAGGTCCGCGGTCATCTTTCTTTCATGAACATTTCAGATATTTTTTTCATGATATTTTCAACAGGTCCGCGGTCATCGTTTTTTCATGAACATTTTTTCATGATATTTTCGACAGGTCTGCGATCATCGTTTTTTTATGAACATTTTTTCATGATATTTTCGACAGGTCCGCGGTCATCGTTTTTTCATGAAAATTTCATACATTTTTTTCATGATATTTTCGACAGGTCCTCGGTCATCTTGTTTTCATGAAAATTTCATACATTTTTTTCATGTTATTTCCCACAGGTCCGCGGTCATTATTTTTTTCATGAAAATGACACCAGGTCCCCGGTCATCGTGATTTCAAGAAAATTTCAGACATTTTTTTCATGATATTTTCGACAGGTCATCGTTTTTTCAGGAACATTTTTTCATGATATTTTCGACAGGTCCGCGGTCATCGTTTTTTCATGAAAATTTCAGACATTTTTTTCATGTTATTTTCGACAGGTCTGCGGTCATCTTTTTTTCATGAAAACTTCAGACATTTTTTTCATGTTATTTTCGACAGGTCCGCGGTCATCTTTTTTTCATGAAAATTTCAGACATTTTTTTCATGATATTTTCGACAGGTCCGCGGTCATCGTTTTTTCATGAAAATTTCAGACATTTTTTTCATGATACTTTCGACAGGTCCGCGGTCATCGTTTTTTCATGAAAATGTCATACATTTTTTCATCATATTTTCTACAGGTCCGCGGTCATCGCTTTGTCATGAAAATGTTTTCATGATATTTTCGACAGGTCCGCGGTCATCGTTTTTTCATGAAAATGTCATACATTTTTTTCATCATATTTTCGACAGGTCTGCGGTCATCGTTTTTTCATGAAAATTTCAGACATTTTTTTCATGAAATTTTCAACAGGTCCGCGGTCATCGTTTTGTCATGAAAATTTCAGACATTTTTTTCATGATATTTTCGACAGGTCCGCGGTCATCTTTCTTTCATGAACATGTCAGATATTTTTTTCATGATATTTTCAACAGGTCCGCGGTCATCGTTTTTTCATGAACATTTTTTCATGATATTTTCGACAGGTCCGCGATCATCGTTTTTTTATGAACATTTTTTCATGATATTTTCGACAGGTCCGCGGTCATCGTTTTTTCATGAAAATTTCATACATTTTTTTCATGATATTTTCGACAGGTCCTCGGTCATCTTGTTTTCATGAAAATTTCATACATTTTTTTCATGTTATTTCCCACAGGTCCGCGGTCATTATTTTTTTCATGAAAATGACACCAGGTCCCCGGTCATCGTGATTTCAAGAAAATTTCAGACATTTTTTTCATGATATTTTCGACAGGTCATCGTTTTTTCAGGAACATTTTTTCATGATATTTTCGACAGGTCCGCGGTCATCTTTCTTTCATGAACATTTCAGATATTTTTTTCATGATATTTTCAACAGGTCCGCGGTCATCGTTTTTTCATGAACATTTTTTCATGATATTTTCGACAGGTCCGCGATCATCGTTTTTTTATGAACATTTTTTCATGATATTTTCGACAGGTCCGCGGTCATCGTTTTTTCATGAAAATTTCAGACATTTTTTTCATGTTATTTTCGACAGGTCTGCGGTCATCTTTTTTTCATGAAAACTTCAGACATTTTTTTCATGTTATTTTCGACAGGTCCGCGGTCATCTTTTTTTCATGAACATTTCAGACATTTTTTTCATGATATTTTCTACAGGTCAGCGGTCATCGTTCTTTCATGAAAATTTCATACATTTTTTTCATGATATTTTCTACAGGTCAGCGGTCATCGTGATTTCAAGAAAATTTCAGACACTTTTTTCATGAAATTTTCAACAGGTCCGCGGTCATCGTTTTTTCATGATATTTTCAGACATTTTTTTCATCATATTATCTACAGGTCTGGGGTCATCGTTTTGTCATGAACATTTTTTCATGATATTTTCGACAGGTCCGCGGTCATCGTTTTGTCATGAACATTTTTTCATGATATTTTCGACAGGTCCGCGGTCATCGTTTTTTTCATGAACATTTTTTCATGATATTTTCGACAGGTCCGCGGTCATCGTTTTTTCATGAAAATTTCAGACATTTTTTTCATGATATTTTCGACAGGTCCGCGGTCATCGTTTTTTCATGAAAATTTCATACATTTTTTTCATCATATTTTCGACAGGTCCGCGGTCATCGTTTTTTCATGAACATTTTTTCATGATATTTTCGACAGGTCCGCGGTCATCGTTTTTTCATTAAAATGTCATACATTTTTTTCATCATATTTTCGACAGGTCTGCGGTCATCCTTTTTTCATGAAAATTTCAGACATTTTTTTCATGATATTTTCGACAGGTCCGCGGTCATCGTTTTTTCATGAAAATGTCATACATTTTTTTCATCATATTTTCGACAGGTCCGCGGTCATCGTTTTTTCATGAACATTTTTTCATGATATTTTCGACAGGTCCGCGGTCATCGTTTTTTCATGAAAATGTCATACATTTTTTTCATCATATTTTCGACAGGTCTGCGGTCATCCTTTTTTCATGAAAATTTCAGACATTTTTTTCATGAAATTTTCAACAGGTCCGCGGTCATCGTTTTGTCATGAAAATTTCTTACATTTTTTTCATGATATTTTCGACAGGTCCGCGGTCATCTTTTTTTCATGAACATTTCAGATATTTTTTTCATGATATTGTGACGACCCCTCTCACCTGTTGGTGTTCTTGTGCTGCTGGTTGTTTGTTTCCTGTTGCAGGTTCCAGTGGGGCGGGGTCGTAATCAGGGGATGCGCTACACCTTGGCCCGGTGTAGTCCACGTCCATTTAATCCCCTTCTCAGGCCGATGCTCCTCTCTCCTCATCTTGTTCTCACACCCTGTGTGAACCTCGCGGCACGGCAGTGTGTAGCCACTATGACTCTTTGTAAATAAAATTTGGGTGTTCATTGGTAAAACCTCGTTTTCGCCTCCTTTGTTGTTGCAGCCTAAGAGCCGGGTTGTAACAGATGGGGGCTCGTCCATTTTTTGACCCAGTGGATTTTCCGTAGCTCAGGTAAAGGGCCTGATGGGCGGAGTTTTGCTGTTTTGTGAATGAAGCCGGTTGTTGCACAATGTGATGTAGAAACAGTTGTTACTGCGGTGGTTTGTGAAGTGACACGCAGCTGATTGTTTGGGAGTAGCGTTGACGAGGGTAAGTGGTTTTTGTTGTAAAACTAAAAGATGTCGTGGTATTTATTGAAGCCGCTGGTTGTGTAACTGTTCGATCGCCAGGTTTAATGTGCGTTTATTTGTGCCAGTGAGTTCAGTAGTCCGGTGCAGCCGCTGAAAATTGCCGTTGTTTCTGTCCCTGTAGGTTTAGCGCGGATTCCCGTATGGAGTTCATGAGGGGGTGGTTAGAGTGGTGTGAACGTGGTTGGAGCTATTAGCTCGGGAGCACGTCCGATGCTGCGGGTGGAGTCGCCAATTGCTGGTTGCTTTGCCGGGCTTGCGGGAAAAAGTGCATAAATACCCATCACAACTAGCACCTGAAGACGCTAGGGGGGAGCTTAGCTAGTCTTCTGTTAGGCAGTTAGAGGGACGAGAGGCTGCGGTGACGTCCAGGCTGGGCGCAAAGGGCTGCGTGAGCTCGGCGTGTCATTCAGTTTTGCCACTGTTGGTAAGTAGCAGAATGTGTGTGATAAGTGTTGGTTAGTTATGGCGGGTGTGGAGGAGTTTCTGAGAGCGCCATCAGATGAGCTGCTTGAGTGCTGCTCACGTCAGCAGTTGGTCCGGATTGCTGATCATTTCAACTTGGATGTTGGTGATAAAAGAATGAAAGAAAACATTAAAGGGATTATTATAGCGAATCTGACCGACATGGGTATTATTAGACTTGGAAAACGTGCTGTTGGCCCTGTGGTGGAAAGTGATGCTGGTCTGACTTTTGAACAGAGGAAAGAGTTGCTGCTCCTCCAGACGGAAATGGAGAAGCTGGCAGTGGAGAAACTAAGGGGAGAGGCAGAAATCAGAAGGCTGGAGATCGAGGAGCGGAGGTTGAGTTTCCCTGCTGGGGGTGCCAGTCAGGCCTCTGACTTCTCAGGTAGATCTGTCTCTTTTGATGTTGGCAGTAGTCTGCGGTTGGTTCCTCAGTTTAGTGAACGAGACCCGGATACTTTTTTCTCACTGTTTGAACGGGTAGCTGAGAGCAGAGAGTGGTCCGATTCCGATACTACAGTGTGTGTTAACAGGTAGGGCTCAGGAGGCTTATTCTGCACTGACAGTGACGGAGAGCAAGGTTTATTTAACTGTGAAAGATGCTGTGTTGAGGGCATACGAGTTAGTCCCTGAGGCTTATCGTCAGAAGTTCAGGACCTGGGAGAAGTCTAGCAAACAGACTCATGTGGAGTTTGCTAGAGATCTGGTCACTTTTTTTAGTCGGTGGTGTAATGCTTTACATGTTGACACGTATGCTTCTTTGTGTGATCTCGTTGTGTTGGAGCAATTCAAAAATTCTTTACCCAGCCACATTGCTGTTTACATTTGTGAGCACAAGGTAAAGACTGCTGCAGAGGCCGCCGCACTGGCCGATGAGTACGTGCTGACGCACAGGGGTGGCCGAGACTTCAGGGTCCGGGACGAAGGGGGTATGTATCGTTCCTCAGGTAGATGGGAGGAGAATCCTCATTCATGCCTTGATGAGCCTGAACGTGATGCACGAAGTCGGTCTCACTTTGACCCTTCTAAAGTATGTAACTTCTGCAAAGGTAGAGGGCATTGGAAAGCTGACTGCCCTAGAGCTAATGCTAGAAGGGTAAATAGCGGGGGTCGGGTTAACTCTGCTGCTTGTGCTGTGTCTGTGGAATCTGTCCCTGTTTCTTTTCGTCAGCAGGTGGAGTTTGGAGAACCACGCAGTTTGGAGGAGCCGGATTTCTCTGCCTTTGTGTCTGACGGCTGTGTGTCACTGGTTGGAAGTGACATCAGCAGGCCGGTAAAAATTTTAAGAGACACTGCAGCATATGACTCGTACATTTTGAGCTCGGTGTTACCGTTTTCTGATGACTCGGATACTGGGGATTTTGTTCTGATGCGAGGTATGGGATTGAATGTTGTACCTGTTCCGCTACATTCTGTTGTGCTTAACTGTGGTTTAGTGCAGGGTGAGGTTGCCCTGGGGGTGCGTCCTGCGCTGCCGATTGATGGTGTGGACATCATACTTGGTAACAACCTGGCTGGTAGCCGTGTGTGGGCTGAGGTTCCACCGCCTCCTATAGTGTCCTCTTCACCCACTTTGACTGACAACTCAGACGAGAATGCTCTGTGTTTCCCTGAAGTGTTTACAGCTTGTGCTGTTACACGGGCTATGAGCTGTGCACAGGGGTAACTGGAGCAGGGTGAAGAAGAGGTGAGTGAGAAGGATTCTGTTGTTGTTCCTGACTCGTTGTTGTCTGTCTCTCGCAGTGACCTAGTGGCAGAGCAGAGAGCTGATCCCTCTTTGAGCCAGTTGTTTGATGCTGTTCTCTCTACTATGGATGGAGACAGCGCTGCCAGTGGTTATCTGTTGCAGGGGGAGCTTCTGGTGAGGAAATGGTTGCCACATGGGGAGGACTTTGTTGGTAAGCCAGTATTTCAGATTGTGGTTCCTGTAAAATTCCGTGATGAGGTCCTTAAGGCGGCACATAACCAGTCTGGACATCTGGGTGTCCGTAAAACGTATAATTACATTTTGCGTTACTTCTTTTGGCCTCGCTTGAAGAAAGATGTGTCCCGCTTTATTAAATTGTGTCACATCTGTCAAATGACCGGTAAACCTAATCAGAGCATTAAACCTGCTCCTCTGTGCCCCATCCCTGCGATAGCACAGCCATTTGAGTATCTGATCATTGATTGTGTTGGTCCTCTACCACGTTCCAAATCAGGTAGCAACTACTTGCTTACTGTAATGAGTTTTGGACTTCGAAATGCACCGTCTACATTCCAGCGCCTCATGAACATGGTGGTGGCAGGGCTGGAAGGTTGTGATGTGTACTTAGACGATGTTGTAATTTACAGTCATACTTGGGAGGAACACATTGGGCGTATTAAAAAACTGTTTAATCGTCTGAGTGATGCGCGCCTGACGGTGAACCTGGCAAAATGCGAGTTTGCAAAGGCCACGGTCACTTACCTGGGTAAAGTCGTGGGACAGGGGAATGTGTGTGCCGTTCAGGCCAAAGTTAGCGCCATTGAGAAATATCCCGTTCCCACCACTAAAAAAGAACTTCAGCGTTTCCTTGGGCTAGTCGGGTACTATCGCAGTTTTTGTAAAAACTTTTCCACTGTGGTCTCTCCTCTGACTGATCTGTTGAAGGGAAAAGTTCGATTTGTTTGGTCATCTTTGTGTCAGCAGGCTTTTGATAATGTTAAATCTGTGTTATGTTCACCTCCTGTTCTCGCAGCTCCTTGCATGGATCGGCCTTTCAAACTGCACGTGGATGCAAGCGATGTGGGTGCAGGAGCGGTGCTGTTCCAAACAGATTGTGACGATGTTGATCGTCCCGTGAGTTTTTACTCCAAAAAGTTTAATTCGTTTCAGTTAAACTACTCTGTGATTGAGAAAGAAACTCTAGCACTCATCTGGGCTCTACAGCATTTTGATGTTTATGTAGGCTCTAGTGTTCCTCTGGTTGTGTACACAGATCACAACCCCATAACCTTTTTACACTCGGTACATTGCCCAAATCGCAGGTTGATGCGATGGATGTTGTACTTACAGTCCTATTGTTTGGACATCCGCCACATCAAAGGCTCTGATAATGTTGTGGCCGATGCCCTGTCTAGAGCTCCTAGCTCTTAAGTATTGCTGATCCAAATTGTTTAATCCCTTGGTCTCCCATGTCTCTGTTTTGTCTTTCTTAAATGCTCCTTCAGGCGCTGGAGTTGCTGAGTGGGGTGGGTAGAGGCTGGTTGGCTAGCTTGGACAGACTTTTTGCAAACGGTCAGTATGTTTTGTAAATAGGGGTTATACTGTAGTAAGTAGTGTTCGAATAGATTTATAGTTGGTACTTTTATTCTGTTTAGTGATCGGTGTTCCTACTGGAACTCCGTTCTTATGGGGGGGGGGTGTGACGACCCCTCCCACCTGTTGGTGTTCTTGTGCTGCTGGTTGTTTGTTTCCTGTTGCAGGTTCCAGTGGGGCGGGGTCGTAATCAGGGGATGCGCTACACCTTGGCCCGGTGTAGTCCACGTCCATTTAATCCCCTTGCCGATGCTCCTCTCTCCTCATCTTGTTCTCACACCCTGTGTGAACCTCGCGGCACGGCAGTGTGTAGCCACTATGACTCTTTGTAAATAAAATTTGGGTGTTCATTGGTAAAACCTCGTTTTCGCCTCCTTTGTTGTTGCAGCCTAAGAGCCGGGTTGTAACAATATTTTCTACAGGTCAGCGGTCATCGTGATTTCAAGAAAATTTCAGACATTTTTTTCATGATATTTTCGACATGTCCGCGGTCATCGTTTTTTTATGAAAATTTCAGACATTTTTTTCATGTTATTTTCGACAGGTCTGCGGTCATCTTTTTTTCATGAAAACTTCAGACATTTTTTTCATCATATTTTCGACAGGTCCGCGGTCATCTTTTTTTCATGAAAATTTCAGACATTTTTTTCATCATATTTTCTACAGGTCCGCGGTCATCGTTTTGTCATGAACATTTTTTCATGATATTTTCTACAGGTCCGCGGTCATCGTTTTTTCATGAACATTTTTTCATGATATTTTCGACAGGTCCGCAGTCATCGTTTTTTCATGAAAATTTCAGACATTTTTTTCATCATATTTTCAGACATTTTTTTCATCATATTTTCTACAGGTCCGCGGTCATCGTTTTGTCATGAACATTTTTTCATGATATTTTCGACAGGTCCGCAGGCATCGTTTTTTCATGAAAATTTCAGACATGTTTTTCATGATATTTTTGACAGGTCCGCGGTCATCGTTTTTTTATGAAAATGTCGTACATTTTTTTCATCATATTTTCTACAGGTCCGCAGTCATTGTTTTTTCATGAAAAATTTTTCA
The DNA here is from genome assembly GCA_020745685.1 of Tautogolabrus adspersus. Lineage (NCBI taxonomy): Eukaryota > Metazoa > Chordata > Actinopteri > Labriformes > Labridae > Tautogolabrus > Tautogolabrus adspersus. The sequence goes on from CM036539.1 coordinate 7,986,694, forward strand.
TGATATTTTCGACAGGTCCACGGTCATCTTTTTTTCATGAAAACTTCAGACATTTTTTTCATCATATTTTCTACAGGTCCGCGGTCATCGTTTTGTCATGAACATTTTTTCATGATATTTTCGACAGGTCCGCGGTCATCGTTTTTTCATGAAAATTTCAGACATTTTTTTCATGATATTTTCGACACGTCCGCGGTCATCTTTTTTTCATGAACATTTTTTCATGATATTTTCGACAGGTCTGCGGTCATCTTTTTTCCATGAAAACTTCAGACATTTTTTTCATCATATTTTCGACAGGTCCGCGGTCATCGTTTTGTCATGAACATTTTTTCATGATATTTTCGACAGGTCCGCGGTCATCGTTTTGTCATGAACATTTTTTCATGATATTTTCGACAGGTCCGCGGTCATCGTTTTTTCATGAACATTTTTCATGATATTTTCGACAGGTCCGCGGTCATCGTTTTTTCATGAAAATTTCAGACATTTTTTTCATCATATTTTCGACAGGTCCGCGGTCATCTTTTTTTCATGAAAATTTCAGACATTATTTTCATGATATTTTCGACAGGTCCGCGGTCATCTTTTTTTCATGAAAACTTCAGACATTTTTTTCATCATATTTTCTACAGGTCCGCGGTCATCGTTTTGTCATGAAAATGTCATACTTTTTTTCATCATATTTTCTAAAGGTCCGCGGTCATCGCTTTGTCATGAAAATGTTTTCATGATATTTTCGACAGGTCCGCGGTCATCGTTTTTTCATGAAAATGTCATACATTTTTTTCATCATATTTTCGACAGGTCCGCGGTCATCGTTTTTTCATGAAAATTTCAGACATTTTTTTCATCATATTTTCGACAGGTCCGCGGTCATCTTTTTTTCATGAAAATTTCAGACATTTTTTTCATGAAATTTTCAACAGGTCTGCGGTCATCTTTTTTTCATGAAAACTTCAGACATTTTTTTCATCATATTTTCTACAGGTCCGCGGTCATCGTTTTGTCATGAAAATGTCATACCTTTTTTCATCATATTTTCTAAAGGTCCGCGGTCATCGCTTTGTCATGAAAATGTTTTCATGATATTTTCGACAGGTCCGCGGTCATCGTTTTTTCATGAAAATGTCATACATTTTTTTCATCATATTTTCGACAGGTCCGCGGTCATCGTTTTTTTATGAAAATGTCGTACATTTTTTTCATCATATTTTCTACAGGTCCGCAGTCATTGTTTTTTCATGAAAATTTTTTCATGATATTTTCGACAGGTCCACGGTCATCTTTTTTTCATGAAAACTTCAGACATTTTTTTCATCATATTTTCTACAGGTCCGCGGTCATCGTTTTGTCATGAACATTTTTTCATGATATTTTCGACAGGTCCGCGGTCATCGTTTTTTCATGAAAATTTCAGACATTTTTTTCATGATATTTTCGACACGTCCGCGGTCATCTTTTTTTCATGAACATTTTTTCATGATATTTTCGACAGGTCTGCGGTCATCTTTTTTCCATGAAAACTTCAGACATTTTTTTCATCATATTTTCGACAGGTCCGCGGTCATCGTTTTGTCATGAACATTTTTTCATGATATTTTCGACAGGTCCGCGGTCATCGTTTTGTCATGAACATTTTTTCATGATATTTTCGACAGGTCCGCGGTCATCGTTTTTTCATGAACATTTTTCATGATATTTTCGACAGGTCCGCGGTCATCGTTTTTTCATGAAAATTTCAGACATTTTTTTCATCATATTTTCGACAGGTCCGCGGTCATCTTTTTTTCATGAAAATTTCAGACATTATTTTCATGATATTTTCGACAGGTCTGCGGTCATCTTTTTTTCATGAAAACTTCAGACATTTTTTTCATCATATTTTCTACAGGTCCGCGGTCATCGTTTTGTCATGAAAATGTCATACTTTTTTTCATCATATTTTCTAAAGGTCCGCGGTCATCGCTTTGTCATGAAAATGTTTTCATGATATTTTCGACAGGTCCGCGGTCATCGTTTTTTCATGAAAATGTCATACATTTTTTTCATCATATTTTCGACAGGTCCGCGGTCATCGTTTTGTCACGAAAATCTTTTCATGATATTTTCAACAGGTCCGCGGTCATCTTTTTTTCATGAAAATTTCATACATTTTTTTCATCATATTTTCGACAGGTCCGCGGTCATCGTTTTTTCATGAAAATTTCAGTCATTTTTTTCATGATATTTTCGACAGGTCCGCGTTCATCGTTTTTTCATGAACATTTTTCATGATATTTTCGACAGGTCCGCGGTCATCGTTTTTTCATGAAAATTTCAGACATTTTTTTCATCATATTTTCGACAGGTCCGCGGTCATCTTTTTTTCATGAAAATTTCAGACATTATTTTCATGATATTTTCGACAGGTCCGCGGTCATCGTTTTTTCATGAAAATTCAGACATTTTTTTCATGAAATTTTCAACAGGTCTGCGGTCATCTTTTTTTCATGAAAACTTCAGACATTTTTTTCATCATATTTTCTAAAGGTCCGCGGTCATCGTTTTGTCATGAAAATGTCATACTTTTTTTCATCATATTTTCTACAGGTCCGCGGTCATCGCTTTGTCATGAAAATGTTTTCATGATATTTTCGACAGGTCCGCGGTCATCGTTTTTTCATGAAAATGTCATACATTTTTTTCATCATATTTTCGACAGGTCCGCGGTCATCGTTTTTTCATGAAAATTTCAGACATTTTTTTTCATGATATTTTCAGACATTTTTTTCATGATATTTTCGACAGGTCCGCGGTCATCGTTTTGTCACGAAAATCTTTTCATGATATTTTCAACAGGTCCGCGGTCATCTTTTTTTCATGAAAATTTCATACATTTTTTTCATCATATTTTCGACAGGTCCGCGGTCATCTTTTTTTCATGAAAATTTCAGACATTTTTTTCATCATATTTTCGACAGGTCCGCGGTCATCTTTTTTTCATGAAAATTTCAGACATTTTTTCATCATATTTTCGACAGGTCAGCGGTAATCGTTTTTTCATGATATTTTCGACAGGTCCGCGGTCATCGTTTTTTCATGAAAATTTCAGACATTTTTTTCATGAAATTTTCAACAGGTCCGCGGTCATCGTTTTTTTAATGAAAATTTCAGACTTTTTTAATGAAATTTTCAACAGGTCCGCGGTCATCGTTTTTTTAATGAAAATTTCAGACATTTTTTTCATGATATTTTCAACAGGTCCGCGGTCATCGTTTTTTCATGAAAATTTGATACATTTTTTTCATGTTATTTTCGACAGGTCCGCGGTCATCTTTTTTTCATGAAAATTTCAAACTTTTTTTTCATCATATTTTCGACAGGTCCGCGGTCATCGTTTTTTCATGAAAATTTCAGACATTTTTTTCATGATATTTTCAGACATTTTTTTCATGATATTTTCGACAGGTCCGCGGTCATCGTTTTTTCATGAAAATTTCAGACATTTTTTTCATCATATTTTCGACAGGTCCGCGGTCATCGTTTTGTCATGTACATTTTTTCATGACATTTTCGACAGGTCCCCGGTCATCGTTTTTTCATGAAAATTTCATACATTTTTTTCATCATATTTTCGACAGGTCCGCGGTCATCTTTTTTTCATGAAAATTTCAGACATTTTTTTCATGATATTTTCGACAGGTCCGCGGTCATCGTTTTGTCATGAACATTTTTTCATGATATTTTCGACAGGTCTGCGGTCATCTTTTTTTCATGAAAATTTCAGACATTTTTTTCATCATATTTTCGACAGGTCCGCGGTCATCGTTTTTTCATGAAAATTTCAGACATTTTTTTCATGATATTTTCGACAGGTCCGCGGTCATCTTTTTGTCATGAAAATTTCAGACATTTTTTCATGATATTTTCGACAGGTCCGCGGTCATCGTTTTTTCATGAACTTTTCAGACATTTTTTTCATGATATTTTCAACAGGTCCGCTGTCATCGTTTTTTCATGAAAATTTCAGACATTTTTTTAATGATATTTTCAACAGGTCCGCGGTCATCTTTTTTTAATGAAAATTTCAGACATTTTTTTCATGATATTTTCGACAGGTCCGCGGTCATCTTTTTTTCATGAAAATTTCAGACATTTTTTTCATCATATTTTCGACAGGTCCGCGGTCATCTTTTTTTCATGAAAATTTCATACATTTTTTTCATAATATTTTCAGACATTTTTTTCATCATATTTTCTACAGGTCCGCGGACATCGTTTTGTCATGAACATTTTTTCATGACATTTTCGACAGGTCCGCAGGCATCGTTTTTTCATGAAAATTTCAGACATGTTTTTCATGATATTTTTGACAGGTCCGCGGTCATCGTTTTTTTAATGAAAATTTCAGAGATTTTTTTAATGAAATTTTCAACAGGTCCGCGGTCATCGTTTTTTTATGAACATTTTTTCATGATATTTTCGATAGGTCCGCGGTCATCGTTTTTTCATGAAAATTTCATACATTTTTTTCATGATATTTTCGACAGGTCCGCGGTCATCGTTTTTTTATGAAAATGTCGTACATTTTTTTCATCATATTTTCTACAGGTCCGCAGTCATTGTTTTTTCATGAAAATTTCATACATTTTTTTCATGATATTTTCGACAGGTCCGCGGTCATCGTTTTTTCATGAAAATTTTTTCATGATATTTTCGACAGGTCCACGGTCATCTTTTTTTCATGAAAACTTCAGACATTTTTTTCATCATATTTTCTACAGGTCCGCGGTCATCGTTTTGTCATGAACATTTTTTCATGATATTTTCGACAGGTCCGCGGTCATCGTTTTTTCATGAAAATTTCAGACATTTTTTTCATGATATTTTCGACACGTCCGCGGTCATCTTTTTTTCATGAACATTTTTTCATGATATTTTCGACAGGTCTGCGGTCATCTTTTTTCCATGAAAACTTCAGACATTTTTTTCATCATATTTTCGACAGGTCCGCGGTCATCGTTTTGTCATGAACATTTTTTCATGATATTTTCGACAGGTCCGCGGTCATCGTTTTTTCATGAACATTTTTTCATGATATTTTCGACAGGTCCGCGGTCATCGTTTTTTCATGAAAATTTCAGTCATTTTTTTCATGATATTTTCGACAGGTCCGCGTTCATCGTTTTTTCATGAACATTTTTCATGATATTTTCGACAGGTCCGCGGTCATCGTTTTTTCATGAAAATTTCAGACATTTTTTTCATCATATTTTCGACAGGTCCGCGGTCATCTTTTTTTCATGAAAATTTCAGACATTATTTTCATGATATTTTCGACAGGTCCGCGGTCATCGTTTTTTCATGAAAATTCAGACATTTTTTTCATGAAATTTTCAACAGGTCTGCGGTCATCTTTTTTTCATGAAAACTTCAGACATTTTTTTCATCATATTTTCTACAGGTCCGCGGTCATCGTTTTGTCATGAAAATGTCATACTTTTTTTCATCATATTTTCTACAGGTCCGCGGTCATCGCTTTGTCATGAAAATGTTTTCATGATATTTTCGACAGGTCCGCGGTCATCGTTTTTTCATGAAAATGTCAGACATTTTTTTCATGATATTTTCAGACATTTTTTTCATGATATTTTCGACAGGTCCGCGGTCATCGTTTTGTCACGAAAATCTTTTCATGATATTTTCAACAGGTCCGCGGTCATCTTTTTTTCATGAAAATTTCATACATTTTTTTCATCATATTTTCGACAGGTCCGCGGTCATCTTTTTTTCATGAAAATTTCAGACTTTTTTCATGATATTTTCGACAGGTCCGCGGTCATCGTTTTGTCATGTACATTTTTTCATGACATTTTCGACAGGTCCCCGGTCATCGTTTTTTCATGAAAATTTCAGACATTTTTTTCATCATATTTTCGACAGGTCCGCGGTCATCTTTTTTTCATGAAAATTTCAGACATTTTTTTCATCATATTTTCGACAGGTCCGCGGTCATCTTTTTTTCATGAAAATTTCAGACATTTTTTCATCATATTTTCGACAGGTCCGCGGTCATCTTTTTTCCATGAAAACTTCAGACATTTTTTTCATCATATTTTCGACAGGTCCGCGGTCATCGTTTTGTCATGAACATTTTTTCATGATATTTTCGACAGGTCCGCGGTCATCGTTTTTTCATGAACATTTTTTCATGATATTTTCGACAGGTCCGCGGTCATCGTTTTTTCATGAAAATTTCAGACATTTTTTTTCATGATATTTTCGACAGGTCCGCGGTCATCGTTTTTTCATGAACATTTTTCATGATATTTTCGACAGGTCCGCGGTCATCGTTTTTTCATGAAAATTTCAGACATTTTTTTCATCATATTTTCGACAGGTCCGCGGTCATCCTTTTTTCATGAAAATTTCAGACATTATTTTCATGATATTTTCGACAGGTCCGCGGTCATCGTTTTTTCATGAAAATTCAGACATTTTTTTCATGAAATTTTCAACAGGTCTGCGGTCATCTTTTTTTCATGAAAACTTCAGACATTTTTTTCATCATATTTTCTACAGGTCCGCGGTCATCGTTTTTTCATGAAAATGTCATACATTTTTTTCATAATATTTTCAGACATTTTTTTCATCATATTTTCTACAGGTCCGCGGACATCGTTTTGTCATGAACATTTTTTCATGACATTTTCGACAGGTCCGCAGGCATCGTTTTTTCATGAAAATTTCAGAGATTTTTTTAATGAAATTTTCAACAGGTCCGCGGTCATCGTTTTTTTATGAACATTTTTTCATGATATTTTCGATAGGTCCGCGGTCATCGTTTTTTCATGAAAATTTCATACATTTTTTTCATGATATTTTCGACAGGTCCGCGGTCATCGTTTTTTTATGAAAATGTCGTACATTTTTTTCATCATATTTTCTACAGGTCCGCAGTCATTGTTTTTTCATGAAAATTTCATACATTTTTTTCATGATATTTTCGACAGGTCCGCGGTCATCGTTTTTTCATGAAAATTTTTTCATGATATTTTCGACAGGTCCACGGTCATTTTTTTTCATGAAAACTTCAGACATTTTTTTCATCATATTTTCTACAGGTCCGCTGTCATCGTTTTGTCATGAACATTTTTTCATGATATTTTCGACAGGTCCGCGGTCATCGTTTTTTTCATGAAAATTTCAGACATTTTTTTCATGATATTTTCGACAGGTCCGCGGTCATCTTTTTTTCATGAAAATTTCAGACATTTTTTTCATGATATTTTCGACAGGTCCGCGGTCATCGTTTTTTCATGAAAATTTCAGACATTTTTTTCATAATATTTTCAGACATTTTTTTCATCATATTTTCTACAGGTCCGCGGACATCGTTTTGTCATGAACATTTTTTCATGACATTTTCGACAGGTCCGCAGGCATCGTTTTTTCATGAAAATTTCAGACATGTTTTTCATGATATTTTTGACAGGTCCGCGGTCATCGTTTTTTTAATGAAAATTTCAGACATTTTTTTAATGAAATTTTCAACAGGTCCGCGGTCATCGTTTTTTTATGAACATTTTTTCATGATATTTTCGATAGGTCCGCGGTCATCGTTTTTTCATGAAAATTTCATACATTTTTTTCATGATATTTTCGACAGGTCCGCGGTCATCGTTTTTTTTATGAAAATGTCGTACATTTTTTTCATCATATTTTCTACAGGTCCGCAGTCATTGTTTTTTCATGAAAATTTCATACATTTTTTTCATGATATTTTCGACAGGTCCGCGGTCATCGTTTTTTCATGAAAATTTTTTCATGATATTTTCGACAGGTCCGCGGTCATCTTTTTTTCATGAAAATTTCAGACATTTTTTTCATCATATTTTCTACAGGTCCGCGGTCATCGTTTTGTCATGAACATTTTTTCATGATATTTTCGACAGGTCCGCGGTCATCGTTTTTTCATGAAAATTTCAGACATTTTTTTCATGATATTTTCGACACGTCCGCGGTCATCTTTTTTTCATGAACATTTTTTCATGATATTTTCGACAGGTCTGCGGTCATCTTTTTTCCATGAAAACTTCAGACATTTTTTTCATGATATTTTCGACAGGTCCGCGGTCATCGTTTTGTCATGAACATTTTTTCATGATATTTTCGACAGGTCCGCGGTCATCGTTTTTTCATGAACATTTTTTCATGATATTTTCGACAGGTCCGCGGTCATCGTTTTTTCATGAAAATTTCAGTCATTTTTTTCATGATATTTTCGACAGGTCCGCGTTCATCGTTTTTTCATGAACATTTTTCATGATATTTTCGACAGGTCCGCGGTCATCTTTTTTTCATGAAAATTTCAGACATTTTTTTCATGATATTTTCGACAGGTCCGCGGTCATCTTTTTTTCATGAAAATTTCAGACATTATTTTCATGATATTTTCGACAGGTCCGCGGTCATCGTTTTTTCATGAAAATTCAG
>CM036539.1:7995671-8053703 GCA_020745685.1 Tautogolabrus adspersus
ATGATGTGTGGATTTTGGAGTGATTTTCCATCTAAATTGGGGTTTATAGAGTTAAAAAGAAGTATGGAAAAGGGAAAAAATATTTTTAACAATTCGTTGAAAATATAGGTAAATGTTAGAATAAGCGCAACGAGTAACACATAGTTAAATAACACTATGCAAGATTAAAATAAAGACAGGGCCCGTCTATTTAACAGTAAGACATATGTATTAACTACTGAGTGAAAAGTTGGCTTTAAGAGAATAGTCAAAATTTGTTTAACCGTATAGTGTATGGGCAGGTAACTTTTAAACGTAAACAGGTAACTTTTACGTATAGTTGAGGAAACAGGTAACTTTTAGGATAAAGCGCAACGAGTAAAAGTTGGCTTTCAGATATAGTCAAATTTGTGTATTTAAACGTATAGTGTAGGCTAGGTAAATGCAAATTTGTGTAAAAAGGGGAAGAGCCCTGGCCAGGGATAGTTGAAAACGTATAGTGTAGGTAAATAAGAAGAAGAAGAAGAGATAAAGGATTAAGATGAAAACAAGAAGTTTGAGAAAAATGGAAAATGTAAGCGCTGAGTCTATAGGAGCAAAAGTGTGCGTTGAGCATGCAGTGTGAAGAAATCCTCTAAAAAACAATTTGATAAAAGTTTGGCCAAAGTGAAATTGAAATTTTTAATGAAGGTAAAGAGGAAAATTAAAAATGAGTCGACTTGAGTCTTTGGAGATGTGTGTGCGTGAGAGTGCTGGGTGTGTGCGCTGCAGGACAGCCTGAGGAATGTGTGTGTGTTGCTGGGGATTTATGTGTTTGTAGAGCTCGGTGTAATGTTCTTGTTTATGTGTAATTGATAAAAAGAAATAGATGTATTATTAAATAGATATATATATAGCAGGCGATTGTTTAAGGGAGAGTTTGATAAACTCATAAGAAGAGACATTTTTGCCTCTTCAGTGTTAAAGATAAATAAAATACCTATGAGCCCTTTGTTTCAGGGGACATTTATACATTTGATATAATAAAACTATGAGCCCTTAGAGGACGTTTATTTCATCTGATAAAACTATGAGCCTAATAGTAGGACTTTTATAGATTTGACAACATATATGAGCTTTTGCTGGGTCTGAGGAGGAGTGGAGAGACCAGCAGGGACAGTCTGTCTACATAAGCATTTACACATTCAGATGACAGAACAAAGACAAGAGAACATTTCCTAATAAAGTTTTATGTTTTTGGGTTTGCTGATTAGTGTGTAGATTCTCTCTCTTTCTTTGTCCGTCTGTTTGTGTGTATGTGTGAGAGCACATTATGCTGTGAATTTGATCTGTTGAAAAGAAGGTCTCTTTTAAGATAAGAGGAGAAGTTAGTTTTAACTCCAGAAGATGCATTTTGTATTTTGGCTGTTGATTGGAAGAATATTGCTCTGGTTTTGGTGTGCGTTAGTTGACTTTGTGCATTGCTGCGCTGAATTGATCTGACCTTTAAAGGGGAGCTTAGAGAGGATGTTCACTCTCTGACGACCAGTCTATACTGGAAGTCCTTGTTAAATTTAAGAGGTGGAGCTAGAGGTAGTACTTTAAATAGATTGACAAGCTCCTACAGAGGAGAGGAGAGGGAGCCCTCCCTCCTTTGTTTTCTCTCTGTAAGACTGAGAGAGAGAGACAATGAATGAATAAATAGATACCAATGAATTGAAGAGTAAATCAGACTTAATTATATACCTTTGAGGATAAAAATGCATTGTATAAATAAAATTAAGTATTGATCAATTTAAAGTGCATGACAAATGATGAAGCTATCTGTGCTAAATATTAGTTGTGTGCAGGGGTGCTGCTAGCACCTCCAGGCCCCATGAAAAGATCTAACATTAGGCTCCTACTACACCCAAACTAACCCATGAGAATGTTTATATCCATACCTCCATCATGTAAATGATCCATTTGGACTTTAGAGCACTAGCATTATTGGTTAGATAATTAAATTAAAAATTCTACTGATATTAAGGATAAACTGTAAACATACAATAAATGTGAATGAGATGCTGACACTTGTCGACATGACTGCATTATAATTAGTCTCACCTGAAGTTCAAAATATTGTTTTTGCATAAAAGTAGTAATTTCAGTTTTAATGCTAACAACAACATTGATGTTGTTTGAATTTACAGTTGACAATGAGCCTGTTGATATCAAAGGTGTTACTGTTGCTCGCTGAGAAAGGCGCTAAATGTCTTTCCAACGATGACTTTTTCTTACCATGGGGTAATATTTTTATCAAATAGGGTCGTATGAAATCGTATCTATGAAGGAGATTAATAAAATACATTTATAAAAAAAAACACAAATATGAACCAAACAATGTTTTTGGCTGAATTCTTCTAACAGCTGATTTAATCTGCAGCCTGCAAAACCATTTACTCTCACTCTTGACTGGGTTCAATCCAGTTGAAGGCGCAGGCAGACTAAACCATTCTACACATTCCATTCAGGTCATTATGGGCCCCCCTCCGTACTGGAGCCCTAGGTAGTCAGTCCCACTATCCCCCATTAAGACGCCCCTGGAGAAAACTTTTGGATTAAAGACAGCTGTTGAGGCAGATGAAAATGACCCTAATGTTGACAGCTAATGTTTGCATGTTTCACTGAAATTGTTGCATTGTGTATAAGAATTTGGAGTAATCCTGAGACACTGAACTTTTGTTTTGTTCCTTTTTGTCTTCTATCTTTACGATGAGAACTGGAGGAAAAACCAAAGGAGATGGAATATTTCTGAAGAAGACACCTGACAGTGTTTCATAGACACTGGAGCTTGCGGATGACAACACATAGAGATCCTGATCCAGCTCGATCAAGGCCAGTGAGGTTTTATCCACAAACTCTTTCAACAAACACCTGTATTTAGCTATAAGTGTAAACATTCATTTATAGCCAACATGTCTGATACATGTTTAGTTTGTTTTCAAACATAGGCGTATTGTATTTCTTTTAATATATTACGGTACAATTAGTTAGGAGGAAATCTTGGCAACAGACTGACTGATTGAAGCATTTGGTTATTTAAGGAGTATTGTTGATTTGATTGATCATTTGGGGAACAGTTCATTTGATTCAAATGCTGTTGAGTGCTGTGAATGCTAGTTTCATTATCTGAAAATGATCTAGTTTGATTTGGGCTGTTTTGAGTTGGAACATTGACATTAATTTAAGAATTAAGGGTTTAAGAGAACAGATGATTCTCCGATACAGCATCATGCTCGGATAATGAAATTGTTGCATGCGATGTTAAAGTTGGGAAAAATTAGCAATAACTAAATGTGCGGAACACAAAATGGACATGTCAAGCGTCATACAAGGTAACACAGTGACTGATGATGCCTCAAAGGCAGCTATAGGAGCAAACTAATTTGGCGAGGTTCTTCTGATCACCCATGAGGTGGACTTGGAAGATAAAATTACGTTCAGAGATGTAGTCTCGATGCAAGGAGCTGCTTCTGTAATGGATAAATAATTATGGATGGACCGAGGCCAGAGGTGTAAAGAAATTAATTACATTAACTCACGTTACTGTAATTGAGTAGTTTGTTGTGTACTTGTACTTTTTGAAGTAGTTTGTAAAATCTGTACTTTTATTGAGGTTTTCTGTTAAGTATTATAATTCGTTTCATTTTAAGTCACATCTGTTACTGAGTAAAAAATAGGCCTACTTTGAATGATTTATGTCATCGCATTAGAGTAACAAGAGGAGAGAGAACCTTTTCTTGGCACGTTGCACCTTAAGTTAATGCAAGGGGGGATAGGCACCTCCATCACAGAGGGTCTACCTGCTGAAGGTGTGTTCAAACTGATGTTTTATTGTCTTAAATCCAAGATGATTAAAAAAGTTGGCTGTAGCTCTGACTCAAAGCTCAGAGAGATAAACACATTTAATTCCGGAAAGTTTTTCACAATAAAAGTCTCGTATTGCCATCTTGTTGATATGCTTTTATTTTGAAGCAGACGTATCAGGAAGTTGGGTGTTATAAGCTGCAGAACCTTAACACATCTCAGATGTGTGAAAATGAAACTTCAAATCAAGCAGATTCAGTTGAAGCTTCAGTGTAGCCTGCTGAGAGGTGAACACACAGCTCCCTTAAACATCTCATACAAACTGAAACAGGCTGATTTAAAACGATGGATGGATTATCTTTCATCTCAGGTTTAGTTTCAGATAAATCAGCCTTTGAGGACACAGCTGCATTTGAGACGGAGCAGCCTCAGAATAATCAAACTAAAAACACTCCAATACTTTTTTACACTGTTTATGGGTGAGACAAAGACCCTGTCACTATTTTCTTAAATACTTTAAACATTTCTCTTCATAAAACAGATGATTGTCTTTCTTTATAAGGAAACAGGAAAATTAATGGAGAAGGTTAACACACCCTTCTCAGACACTGCATCAACAAAGAAGCCCCCGCCTTATGAGAAAGAGGTGAAGTTTACTGATGTTTATCTTCTGCTCCCAGTGATCAGACAGGAAGGCAACTATTACATCACAGATGAGGATGAGCAAATCAAGGGAAAGGAAAGACTAAGACAACTATGAAAATGTACCTGAGGTCTATCTTCATATTTTGTTTTTGTAAATGGGGTACAAAAGAAAATGTTTACAGGATACATCTTTGTAAAGATTTGTCTTTAATTAAAAAAAAAAAAAAAAAAAAAAAAACTTTGAGATTTAAATCCTCTTGTTCTTTTTGCAGCACAGACGACATGCGTTGTTAAAAATAAATAAATAAATGAATAAGTAACTAGGGACTTTTACTTAAAGTACATTTTCGGCGAGATGTTTTTTGCTTTTTGAGTACATTTTAAACAGGTACATTTGCTTGTACTTCAGTAACATTTTATCAAAGGAACAGTACTTTTTACTGGTGTAGAATATTTTAGTACTCTTTACACCCCTGACCGAGGGGCCACGTAAGATTCTATTGGCTGTTGGTGAAATCATGAAGGGCTGATGGTAGTACCCCCAGACCTGTTAGGTCTGTTGATACATGAAGCACATGGCTTGGGCCATGTTGCAAGGGGGGAGGTTAGCAGAAAAATTACAAAAGAGTATGGTTTTTGGGCACCGTATTTGCTTGAGCAGATTGATTATGTCATAGGCAGGTGTACTATCTGTCTAAAAAACAATGTTCGGAGGGGTGTGATGGTTCCTCCCGGTCACATTTCAACGCTGACAGGTCCTATGTGTGAGTTAGTGGTTTATTTGTTGATATAATAAGATCAGTAGGAAGTAAAAGATAAATGATAAATGTTGTGAATAGATTTTCAAGGCTTGAGGCCTGTCCAACCAAGCGAAAAGATGCTCAGTCTGTTGTTAAGTTTTTGTGCCGTGAGGTCATAAGCAGGTGGAGACTTCCAGACCGCGTATCGTCCATCGATAATGGGAAAGAGTTCGTGAATAAAACAGTAAAATTAATTCAGCAAACAAATTTGGAATTGGAAAACGTCTAGGAGCTGTTTATCATCCGCAAAGCCAAGGTGTTTGTAAAAAATAAATAAAAATAATAATAAAATAAAATAATGAATGAATGGTGTGTTAAAAAACAAAATAAACTGAATTGTTAAAATCTGCCAACACATAGGTCTGAATTGGGTAGAGACACTTCTATTGGTGTTAATGGTGTGTCGTTCAAGTGGGTTCTGTGATTTGCGCATGACACCCCATGAGTTAGCTACGGGTAGATAGATGCCAACACTTTGTTTGTGTTAAAGCGCCAGCAGAAGAGGCGCCACGATCATAAAACCAAGATGTTGAAGGCTTAAGAGAGTCAACAACAGCTGCAGAAACAGCAGAGGTTCATGAGGACCTCCAAGGTTAAGACCCAGAAAAAGGGATTGACTATGTTGTGGGTGTGCATGATGATTTTGAGCACACTTTTGATGATGCCAGGGATGACTTGTCAGCCCATGAGCAAGAAAGACGATTTGATGATGTTGATTTACAACATGTCCCAGAAACAACAGAGTCCATTTCCCGAGAGTGTGAGTCGTCAGAGACTCCAGAGGGCTGTGATGCCTCTCCAGGAAAATTCACAGACCCAGTTGGACCTAGGAGTCCAAGGCCAACTCGAAGAAAAGTTAGACCAGAACGTTATGAGGACTAGGACTCTTGTGGTACTTAATGAAAGTAAACAAGTAGAACAATTGACAACCAACATATCACCTCTCCCGCAAACTGAGAAAACTTTTTCAACTCTTAAGGTTACTGATGACACAGACATATTGCGTTTAACTACAGCTGCGCCTCGAATGATTTCTACAACTCAAATTCCTGTGAACATTGTAAGAGCTACTTTAGGAAATCCAGTTTACCTTCCATGTAAATGTGGAAAATTGAATAATGATGGTAATAATCCTCCTATATGGAAGAATGTTCGTGGAGAAGACATAGTGTTAACAGGACCTGTTGTTAATAGTTTGCCTCATAATCAGAGAAAGTATATTTTGTGTAATGACATGAGATGGTTTAAAGTTATAGATGACTGTACACTTATCTTAAGTAATGTTACATTGGGAAGATCAAGGAGAATATACCTGCACTTATTTGGATCCAGATTTTAAATTTGTACCATTTCGCAACTATTGGATAGAAGGATATAGGACTTTTAAAATAAAGCTTGTGGTTAGAGGCCTGGTTCCTATTGAAGCAATTACGGTTGCTACAGAGGTACGAAAAACAACTAGCCACCCTGAGACTGACAGATGTACAGATGACGACTACTACTATAGCTCAGAGATTAACTAGTAGTATTAACATATCAACTCCTGTTACTACTCTAGCTACGACTTTGGTAGAAAAGAATGTTACAACAACGATGACGACTTCTACTTCTGTTACTCCTAGTAATCTTACAAGTGAGGTTGTGAAGATGGGATCCATTACTAATAAAACAATGACGACTTTCTCAGTGTCTACTAAATCTGTAGGTAGGACATTGACAGCTGTCACTACATCTCCAGAATTTACAAAGTTGGTAAATATAACTCAGAAGCATATGTTAGAGTTGGAAGCTAGTTTGAATAATAGCATAGAAAAATTGGAAATTAGAGAACCAATTGATAAACAGATTGATATGGAGTCAGCTGAAGCAGTTCAGATGACTATGTTAAATGATGCTGATGAATTTATAGATGCTGACGGGACATCAGAAGACATGACTAACCGTCTTCATGTATTAGAGAAGCGAGAAACTCAATGGAAAGCTTATGGTTTTGATTCCTCTGTGTTGAAAATTGCTGACCCGTGGGCAAGTAGAAATTTATGGTTCCAGCAGTTGACCCATTCTGTTAGAATGTTTAGTCGTTGGAAAGGTCCATGTGTGGTGAGAGTTCCAGAACCAAGCACATGGTCTTCAATTCTGGAAACAGTACCGGAACCTTTAACTTCTGAATGTCAAAATGATGCGTTATCATGGCTGCTATTTAGACAACAAGCAGAAAGGGATGCTTGGATGGCCTTGTCGGTGCGACTATTTCGACCTCGACATGTTTGTTTTTGGTTGAGGGACTTAGCATATATAAATCTTCTCGATCAGTTTGAAGATATTATGACAGCAGTCCCTGATGCTATGAGTGTGACACCTGTACATGTAAAATCTTGTTTTTGTTCAAATGGTACTCATGGTGGAAGTAGTATGTTTATGGGAATATCAGAATGTGATGGCTATGTGATGCAATTTGGACAACGTGATAAAAGGACTGTTGATGACACATATATGGTGACTTTTCATGCACCACAGCGTAAACTGAGTAAAACTCTAAGTGTAAAGAATCAAACTTTACCGGGTAATTTTACCATAGGAACATTTAAAGATATCTGGTGGATTTGTGGTAATAAGGCATACTTATTTCTACCTTATAGTTGGGTTGGATGTTGTTATATGGCATAGCTGAAACTTCCGTATGATTTTTTTGTTCTACAGCAAGGACAAGAGCCTGATAATGTTAACTCTACAGAGAACTCTGGAAGTAGGAAGAAGAGAGAGATGGCAGAGTTTCATAATTTGGAGTCTTATCATTGGAGAATAAGTTTGGGAGAGAAATGGGGTATAGGATTGTTTCCTTGGTATGGAGTTACATTCTTAGCTGATCATATTGATAATATTACATATACTCTGCAAGGTTTTGCAAATGAGACCATAAGGGGTTTTGAATATTTGTCAAATACTCAGAGGAGTCATCGATTGACGTTGCTGAAACATGACATGGCACTTGATTATATTTTGGCCAAACAAGGTGGCCTCTGTGTAGCTTTAAATCTAACCGGAGATGCATGTTATACTTTGATCCCTGATTCTTCCGACAATATGACCAGTGTCATAGATGCGTTGAAAATTATAAGGGATTCTTTTGGTCCATCAGAAGGAGCTGGATGGTCTGCTAATGCTTGGTTGCAAGAACAACTGGGACCAGTAGGAGCCATAGTAGTTCAGATTCTGGTGGCTGCTCTTTTATCACTGTGTGTGATGTTTTGTTTTTGTACGCTGTTGTTGACCTTTGCTAAGGCCATGATATTGAGATGGGTAGGAATCGCAATGCCGGGAGAAAACACTCAAATGCCGCTACTAAGTGGTAATGACCTAAGTGAAGATGAGGAGATGGAAGGTATGGAGTTAGTAGAAAAATATCCATTTTGAATATCTGACTTCATCATACACTCACCATCATTTTGAATGGGGAGTGCATTGATAAAGGGGGGAAATGGAATATGTTAATCATGTATGCAGTATGTTAATCATGTATGTTAATCATGTATTAGAATAATCTGAAAGTGTGATAAAAATGAACATATACTTTTGATGTTTTTGTTTTTGCAAGATACTGGTTTGTGATTTTTCTTCCTAGGACAGTGTTTGGTGACCGATGTGAGTTGACTGTCCAGAGATTTTATGGCCTACACTCAAAATTGGGGCAAACTTGGATGAAAATGGACAGAGGACTTTGAACGACAACATCATGATGACGGGGTTCGATTGAACAATCATTGAAGTTTTATTACAGTGGAATCTGAAGAAGCTAAAAAGCAACAGTTTAATGTATAAGAATGTTTACTGTATGTTTTATAGCATTGGATTGTGTTTAATACAATGTAACTTGTATTATTGATAGTTGTTCTGTATCTTTACTCTATACTAGATGTTTTTAGTAAAAAATATATCTTTAATTTAGTAGGGAAGTTTTCTGGAACTGTATAAAATGTTTATATTGGGACCTCAGGTGTTTTATTCTTTTCTCGATCCTTAGGGATATAGGTGTCAGGAAGGGAGAGGTCCATTGAAAGGTACGATGGGTCGACCAGCCTGACTTTGGACATTTTTTATTTTTATTTCTGAGGTTCTAAATGTATGCATTTATATATTATCCTATAAAAGGTTTCAGAACCATTCTTTTTAATTGGCTTGGAGTACCTTATGTGGTTGCCTTGGGCAGAGGGACCGTGAGAGAGTTTTCCTGTCTAGATCGATTGATGGATATCAGAAAGAAAGCTGCCTGACAGGTTTTTCACTCTCACACTCCACAAATTAACTATATTGTTAAGATTGAGCATGAACAGAAGGGTATATCATAAGTATTCTGTGTGATTCTTATGTGATCCTCATAAGGCAAATTAACATCATTATTGCATCATTTTTTCTGTTTCGAGACTTTAGTCTCGAAGGGGGGAAATATGAGGTGTCTAAAAGTTCACTGAGACAAAGGTTACAACTGTTTTTCTCTTAATATGTAAAAGGCTGAAACATGTGATGCCCTTAAAGTTTCCTTAGGGCACAATGACCGGATAACTTGAGGCACCCATACAATGGAGTGTTTGTGTCTATTTCCATGTACAGGACGTAAATGTCCAGATAATTTACGATGTAAGGAAAGACGTATGGGAGAGTGGAGGTCTAACTCCAAATAAGGAAAAACTGATGTCATTTTGTTCTGTGAAATTCTGAATATATATGACTGCTCTGTATCTGTTCGGGAGAGATGATTTTGGCTTTGGTCTCTCACAGGTTAACCATGGCAACCTGTTTCTGACATTGTTCTATGTTATACTTAATAAATTCATTATTGTAACTAAGACAGTGTCAATGGAAATCTCTTCATCATCAACAACATCATCTATGTCCAGAGGAGATCAGATCCTTCACAAACAACCAGCAGCACAAGAACACCAACAGGTGAGAGGGGTCGTCACAATATCATGAAAAAAATGTCTGAAATGTTCATGAAAAAAAGATGACCGCGGAACTGTCGAAAATATCATGAAAAAAATGTCAGAAATTTTCATGAAATCACGATGACCGGGGACCTGCTGTCATTTTCATGAAAAAAAAGATGACCGCGGACCTGTCGAAAATATCATGAAAAAAATGTATGAAATTTTCATGACAAAACGATGACCGCGGACCTGTTGAAAATTTCATGAAAAAAATGTCTGAAATTTTCATGAAAAAACGATGACCGCAGACCTGTCGAAAATATGATGAAAAAAATGTCTGAAGTTTTCATGAAAAAAAGATGACCGCAGACCTGTCGAAAATAACATGAAAAAAATGTCTGAAATTTTCATGAAAAAACGATGACCGTGGACCTGTCGAAAATATCATGAAAACATTTTCATGAAAATACGATGAACGCGGACCTGTCGAAAATATCATGAAAAAAATTTCTGAAATTTTCATGACAAAACGATGACCGCGGACCTGTCGAAAATATCATGAAAAAATGTCTGAAATTTTCATGACAAAACGATGAACGCGGACCTGTCGAAAATATCATGGAAAAAATGTCTGAAATTTTCATAAAAAAACGATGACCGCGGACCTGTCGAAAATATCATGAAAAAATGTTCATGAAAAAACGATGACCGCGGACCTGTCGAAAATATCATGAAAAAATGTTCATGACAAAACGATGACCGCGGACCTGTAGAAAATATCATGAAAAAAATGTCTGAAATTTTCATGAAAAAAAGATGACCGCGGACCTGTCTAAAATATGATGAAAAAAATGTCTGAAGTTTTCATGAAAAAACGATGACCGTGGACCTGTCGAAAATATCATGAAAAAATGTTCATGAAAAAACGATGACCGCGGACCTGCTGTCATTTTCATGAAAAAAATAATGACCGCGGACCTGTTGAAAATATCATGAAAAAAATATCTGACATGTTCATGAAAGAAAGATGACCGCGGACCTGTCGAAAGTATCATGAAAAAAATGTCTGAAATTTTCATGACAAAACGATGACCGCGGACCTGTTGAAAATTTCATGAAAAAAATGTCTGAAATTTTCATGAAAAAACGATGACCGCAGACCTGTCGAAAATATGATGAAAAAAATGTATGACATTTTCATGAAACAACGATGACCGCGGACCTGTCGAAAATGTCATGAAAACATTTTCATGACAAAGCGATGACCGCGGACCTGTAGAAAATATGATGAAAAAATGTATGACATTTTCATGAAAAAACGATGACCGCGGACCTGTCGAAAGTATCATGAAAAAAATGTCTGAAATTTTCATGAAAAAACGATGACCGCGGACCTGTTGAAAATATCATGAAAAAAATGTCTGAAATTTTCATGAAAAAACAATGACCGCGGACCTGTCGAAAATATCATGAAAAAATGTTCATGAAAAAACGATGACCGCGGACCTGTCAAAAATATCATGAAAAAATGTTCATGACAAAACGATGACCCCGGACCTGTCGAAAATATGATGAAAAAAATGTCTGAAATTTTCATGAAAAAAAGATGACCGCGGACCTGTCGAAAATAACATGAAAAAAATGTATGACATTTTCAATGTCATACATTGAAACCTGTCGAAAGTATCATGAAAAAAATGTCTGAAATTTTCATGAAAAAACGATGACCGCGGACCTGTCGAAAATATCATGAAAAAAATGTCTGAAATTTTCATGAAAAAACGATGACCGCGGACCTGTCGAAAATATCATGAAAAAATGTTCATGAAAAAACGATGACCGCGGACCTGTCAAAAATATCATGAAAAAATGTTCATGACAAAACGATGACCCCGGACCTGTCGAAAATATGATGAAAAAAATGTCTGAAATTTTCATGAAAAAAAGATGACCGCGGACCTGTCGAAAATAACATGAAAAAAATGTCTGAAATGTTCATGACAAAACAATGACCACGGACCTGTAGAAAATATGATGAAGAAAAATGTCTGAAAAAATCATGAAAAAAATGTATGAAATTTTCATGAAAAAACGATGACCGCGGACCTGTTGAAAATTTCATGAAAAAAATGTCTGAAATTTTCTTGAAATCACGATGACCGCAGACCTGTCGAAAATATGATGAAAAAAATGTATGACATTTTCATGAAAAAACGATGACCGCGGACCTGTCGAAAATATCATGAAAACATTTTCATGACAAAGCGATGACCGCGGACCTGTAGAAAATATGATGAAAAAATGTATGACATTTTCATGAAAAAACGATGACCGAGGACCTGTCGAAAATATCATGAAAAAATGTTCATGAAAAAACGATGACCGCGGACCTGTAGTAAATATGATGAAAAAAATGTCTGAAAATATCATGAAAAAAATGTATGAAATTTTCATGAATAAAGATGACCCCGCACCTGTCGAAAATATCATGAAAAAATGTTCATGACAAAACGATGACCGCGGACCTGTAGTAAATATGATGAAAAAAATGTCTGAAAATATCATGAAAAAAATGTATGAAATTTTCATGAAAAAACGATGACCGCGGACCTGTTGAAAATTTCATGAAAAAAAGTGTCTGAAATTTTCATGAAAAAACGATGACCGCGGACCTGTCGAAAGTATCATGAAAAAAACGTCTGAAATTTTCATGAAAAAACGATGACCGCGGACCTGTCGAAAATATCATGAAAAAAATGTCTGAAATTTTCATGAAAAAACGATGACCGCGGACCTGTCAAAAATATCATGAAAAAATGTTCATGACAAAACGATGACCCCGGACCTGTCGAAAATATGATGAAAAAAATGTCTGAAAATATCATGAAAAAAATGTATGGAATGTTCATGAAAAAACGATGACCGCGGACCTGTTGAAAATTTCATGAAAAAAATGTCTGAAATTTTCTTGAAATCACGACGACCGCAGACCTGTCGAAAATATGATGAAAAAAATGTATGACATTTTCATGAAAAAACGATGACCGCGGACCTGTCGAAAATATCATGAAAACATTTTCATGACAAAGCGATGACCGCGGACCTGTAGAAAATATGATGAAAAAATGTTCATGAAAAAACGATGACCGCGGACCTGTCAAAAATATCATGAAAAAATGTTCATGACAAAACGATGACCCCGGACCTGTCGAAAATATGATGAAAAAAATGTCTGAAATTTTCATGAAAAAAAGATGACCGCGGACCTGTCGAAAATAACATGAAAAAAATGTCTGAAATGTTCATGACAAAACAATGACCGCGGACCTGTAGAAAATATGATGAAAAAAATATCTGAAAATATCATGAAAAAAATGTATGAAATTTTCATGAAAAAACGATGACCGCGGACATGTCGAAAATATCATGAAAAAAATGTCTGAAATGTTCATGACAAAACAATGACCGCGGACCTGTAGAAAATATGATGAAAAAAATGACTGAAAATATCATGAAAAAAATGTATGAAATTTTCATGAATAAAGATGACCCCGCACCTGTCGAAAATATCATGAAAAAATGTTCATGACAAAACGATGACCGCGGACCTGTAGTAAATATGATGAAAAAAATGTATGAAAATATCATGAAAAAAATGTATGAAATTTTCATGAAAAAACGATGACCGCGGACCTGTTGAAAATTTCATGAAAAAAAGTGTCTGAAATTTTCATGAAAAAACGATGACCGCGGACCTGTCGAAAATATCATGAAAACATTTTCATGACAAAGCGATGACCGCGGACCTGTAGAAAATATGATGAAAAAATGTATGACATTTTCATGAAAAAACGATGACCACGGACCTGTCGAAAGTATCATGAAAAAAATGTCTGAAATTTTCATGAAAAAACGATGACCGCGGACCTGTCGAAAATATCATGAAAAAAATGTCTGAAATTTTCATGAAAAAACGATGACCGCGGACCTGTCGAAAATATCATGAAAAAATGTTCATGAAAAAACGATGACCGCGGACCTGTCGAAAATATCATGAAAAAAATGTCCGAAAATATCATGAAAAAAATGTATGGAATGTTCATGAAAAAACGATTTTCGCGGACCTGTCGAAAATATCATGAAAAAAATGTCTGAAATTTTCATTAAAAAACGCTGACCGCGGACCTGTCGAAAATATCATGAAAAAATTTTCATGACAAAACGATGACCGCGGACCTGTAGAAAACATGATGAAAAAAATGTATGAAATTTTCATGAAAAAACGATGACCGCGGACCTGTTGAAAATGTCATGAAAAAAATGTCTGAAATTTTCATGAAAAAACGATGACCGCGGTCCTATCGAAAATATGATGAAAAAAATGTCTGAAATTTTCATGAAAAAAAGATGACCGCGGGCCTGTACAAAAATATGATGAAAAAAATGTCTGATATTTTCATGAAAAAACGATGACCGCGGACCTGTCGAAAATAACATGAAAAAAATGTCTGAAATTTTCTTGAAATCAAGTAACCGGGGACCTGCTGTCATTTTCATGAAAAAAATAATGACTGCGGACCTGTGGAAAATAACATGAAAAAAATGTATGAAATTTTCATGAAAAAACGATGACCGCTGACCTGTAGAAAATATCATGAAAAAATGTTCATGACAAAACGATGACCGCGAACCTGTCGAAAATATGATGAAAAAAATGTCTGAAATTTTCATGAAAAAAAGATGACCGCGAACCTGTCGAAAATATGATGAAAAAAATGTCTGAAATTTTCATGAAAAAAAGATGACCGCGGACCTGTCGAAAATAACATGAAAAAAATGTCTGAAATGTTCATGAAAAAAAGATGACCGCGGACCTGTCGAAAATATCATGAAAAAATGTTCATGACAAAACGATGACCGCGGACCTGTAGAAAATATGATGAAAAAAATGTCTGAAAATATCATGAAAAAACGATAACCCCGGACCTGTCGAAAATATCATGAAAAAATGTTCATGATAAAACGATTACCGAGGACCTGTAGAAAATATGATGAAAAAAATGTCTGAAAATATGATGAAAAAAATGTAAGAAAATATGATGAAAAAAATGTCTGAAAATATCATGAAAAAAATGTATGAAATTTTCATGAAAAAACGATGACCGCGGACCTGTACAAAAATATGATGAAAAAAATGTCTGAAATTTTCATGAAAAAAAGATAACCGCGGACTTGTCGAAAATAACATGAAAAAAATGTCTGAAATGTTCATGAAAAAACGATGAACGCGGACCTGTAGAAAATATGATGAAAAAAATGTCTGAAAATATCATGAAAAAAAATGCATGAAATTTTTATGAAAAAACAATTACCGTAGACCTGTAGAAAATATCATGAAAAAAATTTCATGAAAAACGATGACCCCGAACCTGTCGAAAATATCACGAAAAAATGTTCATGAAAAAACGATGAAAGCGGACCTGTCGAAAATATCATGAAAAAAATGTCTGACATTTTCATTCAAAAAACGATGAGCGCAGACCTATGGAAAATAACATCAAAAAAATATCTGAAATTTTTATGAAAAAACGATGACCAGTAGAAAATATGATGAATAAAATGTCTGAAATGTTCATGAAAAAAAGATGACCGTGGACCGGTCGAAAATATCATGAAAAAAATGTCTGACATTTTCATGAAAAAACGATGACCGCGGACCTGTCGAAAATATGATGAAAATATGTTCATGACAAAACTATGACTGCGGACCTGTCGAAAATATGATGAAAAAAATGTCTGAAAATATCATGAAAAAACGATAACTGCGGACCTGTCGAAAATATCATGAAAAAAATGTCTGAAAATGTTATGAAAAAACGATGACCAGAAAAAAATATGATGAATAAACCGTCTGAAATGTTCATGAAAAAACGATGAACGCGGACCTGTCGAAAATATCATGAAAAAATGTTCATGACAAAACGATAACCGCGGACCTGTAGAAAATATGATGAAAAAAATGTCTGAAAATATCATGAAAAAAAATGCATGAAATTTTTATGAAAAAACAATTACCGTAGACCTGTTGAAAATTTCATGAAAAAAAAATCTTAAATTTTCATGAAAAAACGATGACCGCGGACCTGTCGAAAATATGATGAAAAAAATGTATGAAATTTTCACGAAAAAACGATGACCGCGGACCTGTAGAAAATATCATGAAAAAAATTTCATGAAAAACGATGACCCCGAACCTGTCGAAAATATCACGAAAAAATGTTCATGAAAAAACGTTGAAAGCGGACCTGTCGAAAATATCATGAAAAAAATGTCTGAAATTTTCATGAAAAAACGATGACCGCGGACCTGTCGAAAATATCATGAAAAAATGTTCATGAAAAAACGATGACCGCGGACCTGTCGAAAATATCATAAAAAAAATGTCTGACATTTTCATTCAAAAAACGATGACCGCAGACCTATGGAAAATAACATCAAAAAAATATCTGAAATTTTTATGAAAAAACGATGACCAGTAGAAAATATGATGAATAAAATGTCTGAAATGTTCATGAAAAAAAGATGACCGTGGACCGGTCGAAAATATCATGAAAAAAATGTCTGACATTTTCATGAAAAAACGATGACCGCGGACCTGTCAAAAATATGATGAAAATATGTTCATGACAAAACTATGACTGCGGACCTGTCGAAAATATGATGAAAAAAATGTCTGAAAATATCATGAAAAAACGATAACTGCGGACCTGTCGAAAATATCATGAAAAAAATGTCTGAAAATGTTATGAAAAAACGATGACCAGAAAAAAATATGATGAATAAACCGTCTGAAATTTTCATGAAAAAACGATGACCGCGGACCTGTAGAAAATTTCATGAAAAAAATGTTCATGACAAAACGATGACCGCGGACCTGTAGAAAATATCATGAAAAAAATGTCTGAAAATATCATGAAAAAAATTTATGAAATTTTCATGAAAAAACCATGACCGCGGACCCGTTGAAAATAACATGAAAAAAACGTCTGAAATGTTCATGAAAAAACGATGACCCCGGACCTGTCGAAAATATCATGAAAAAATGTTCATGAAAAAACGATTCGACGAATGTCGAAAATATCATGAAAAAAATGTCTGAAATGTTCATGAAAAAAAGATGACCGCGGACCTGTAGAAAATATGATGAAAAAAATGTCTGCAAATATGATGAAAAAAATGTATGAAATTTTCATGAAAAAACGCTGACCGCGGACCTGTCGAAAATATCATGAAAAAATGTTCATGACAAAACGATGACCGCGGACCTGTAGAAAATATAATGAAAACATCATAAAAAAATGTATGAAATTTTCATGAAAAAACGATGACCGCAGACCTATACAAAAATATGATGAAAAAAATGTCTGAAATTTTCATGAAAAAAAGATGACCGCGGACCTGTCGAAAATATCATGAAAAAATGTCTGAAATTTTCATGAAAAAAGATGACCGCGGACCTGTCGAAAATAACATGAAAAAAATGTCTGAAATGTTCATGAAAAAACGATGACCACGGACCTGTCGAAAATATCATGAAAAAATGTTCATGAAAAAACGATGACCGCGGACCTGTAGTAAATATGATGAAAAAAATGTCTGAAAATATCATGAAAAAAATGTATAGAATTTTCATGAATAAAGATGACCCCGCACCTGTCGAAAATATCATGAAAAAATGTTCATGACAAAACGATGACCGCGGACCTGTAGTAAATATGATGAAAAAAATGTCTGAAAATATCATGAAAAAAATGTATGAAATTTTCATGAAAAAACGATGACCGCGGACCTGTTGAAAATTTCATGAAAAAATGTTCATGAAAAAACGATGACCGCGGACCTGTTGAAAATTTCATGAAAAAAATGTCTGAAATTTTCATGAAAAAACGATGACCGCTGACCTGTCGAAAATATGATGAAAAAAATGTCTGAAATTTTCATGAAAAAAAGATGACCGGACCTGTCGAAAATATGATGAAAAAAATGTCTGAAATTTTCATGAAAAAAAGATGACCACGGACCTGTCGAAAATAACATGAAAAAAATTTCTGAAAATGTTCATGAAA
This sequence comes from Tautogolabrus adspersus, assembly GCA_020745685.1. NCBI lineage: Eukaryota > Metazoa > Chordata > Actinopteri > Labriformes > Labridae > Tautogolabrus > Tautogolabrus adspersus. The sequence goes on from CM036539.1 coordinate 8,013,975, forward strand.
AAACGATGACCGCGGACCTGTCGAAAATGTCATGAAAAAATGTTCATGAAAAAACGATGACCGCAGACCTGTTGAAAATAACATGATAAAAATGTATGAAAATATCATGAAAAAAATGTCTGAAATTTTCATGAAAAAAACGATGACCGCGGACCTGTTTAAAATTTCATGAAAAAAATGTCTGAAATTTTCATGAAAAAACGATGACCGCGGACCTGTTTAAAATTTCATGAAAAAAATGTCTGAAATTTTCATTAAAAAAACGATGACCGCGGACCTGTTGAAAATTTCATTAAAAAAATGTCTGAAATTTTCATGAAAAAACGATGACCGCGGACCTGTCGAAAATATCATGAAAAAAATGTCTGAAAATATCATGAAAAAAATGTCTGAAATTTTCATGAAAAAAACGATGACCGCGGACCTGTTGAAAATTTCATGAAAAAAATGTCTGAAATTTTCATGAAAAAACGATGACCGCGGACCTGTTTAAAATTTCATGAAAAAAATGTCTGAAATTTTCATGAAAAAACAATTACCGCTGACCTGTCGAATATATGATGAAAAAAATGTCTGAAATTTTCATGAAAAAAAGATGACCGCGGACCTGTCGAAAATATGATGAAAAAAATGTCTGAAATTTTCATGAAAAAACGATGACCGGGGACCTGTCGAAAATGTCATGAAAAAATGTACATGACAAAACGATGACCGCGGACCTGTCGAAAATATCATGAAAAAAATGTCTGAAAATATCATGAAAAAAATGTCTGAAATTTTCATGAAAAAACGATGACCGCGGACCTGTCGAAAATATGATGAAAAAAAAGTTTGAAATTTTCATGAAAAAAAGATGACCGCGGACCTGTCGAAAATAACATGAAAAAAATGTATCAAATTTTCATGAAAAAACGATGACCGCGGACCTGTTGAAAATTTCATGAAAAAAATGTCTGAAATTTTCATTAAAAAAACGATGACCGCGGACCTGTTGAAAATTTCATGAAAAAAATGTTCATGAAAAAACGATGACCGCGGACCTGTCGAAAATATCATGAAAAAATGTTCATGAAAAAACGATGACCGCGGACCTGTCGAAAATATCATGAAAAAAATGTCTGACATTTTCATTCAAAAAACGATGAGCGCAGACCTATGGAAAATAACATCAAAAAAATATCTGAAATTTTTATGAAAAAACGATGACCAGTAGAAAATATGATGAATAAAATGTCTGAAATGTTCATGAAAAAAAGATGACCGTGGACCGGTCGAAAATATCATGAAAAAAATGTCTGACATTTTCATGAAAAAACGATGACCGCGGACCTGTCGAAAATATGATGAAAATATGTTCATGACAAAACTATGACTGCGGACCTGTCGAAAATATGATGAAAAAAATGTCTGAAAATATCATGAAAAAACGATAACTGCGGACCTGTCGAAAATATCATGAAAAAAATGTCTGAAAATGTTATGAAAAAACGATGACCAGAAAAAAATATGATGAATAAACCGTCTGAAATTTTCATGAAAAAACGATGACCGCGGACCTGTAGAAAATTTCATGAAAAAAATGTTCATGACAAAACGATGACCGCGGACCTGTAGAAAATATCATGAAAAAAATGTCTGAAAATATCATGAAAAAAATTTATGAAATTTTCATGAAAAAACCATGACCGCGGACCTGTCGAAAATATCATGAAAAAAATGTCTGAAAATATCATGAAAAAAATGTCTGAAATTTTCATGAAAAAAAGATGACCGCGGACCTGTCGAAAATATGATGAAAAAAATGTCTGAAATTTTCATGAAAAAACGATGACCGGGGACCTGTCGAAAATGTCATGAAAAAATGTTCATGAAAAAACGATTCGACGAATGTCGAAAATATCATGAAAAAAATGTCTGAAATGTTCATGAAAAAAAGATGACCGCGGACCTGTAGAAAATATGATGAAAAAAATGTCTGCAAATATGATGAAAAAAATTTATGAAATTTTCATGAAAAAACGCTGACCGCGGACCTGTCGAAAATATCATGAAAAAATGTTCATGACAAAACGATGACCGCGGACCTGTAGAAAATATAATGAAAACATCATAAAAAAATGTATGAAATTTTCATGAAAAAACGATGACCGCAGACCTATACAAAAATATGATGAAAAAAATGTCTGAAATTTTCATGAAAAAAAGATGACCGCGGACCTGTCGAAAATATCATGAAAAAATGTCTGAAATTTTCATGAAAAAAGATGACCGCGGACCTGTCGAAAATATCATGAAAAAATGTTCATGAAAAAACGATGACCGCGGACCTGTAGTAAATATGATGAAAAAAATGTCTGAAAATATCATGAAAAAAATGTATGAAATTTTCATGAAAAAACGATGACCGCGGACCTGTTGAAAATTTCATGAAAAAATGTTCATGAAAAAACGATGACCGCGGACCTGTTGAAAATTTCATGAAAAAAATGTCTGAAATTTTCATGAAAAAACGATGACCGCTGACCTGTCGAAAATATGATGAAAAAAATGTCTGAAATTTTCATGAAAAAAAGATGACCGGACCTGTCGAAAATATGATGAAAAAAATGTCTGAAATTTTCATGAAAAAAAGATGACCGCGGACCTGTCGAAAATATCATGAAAAAAATGTCTGAAATTTTCATGAAAAAAAGATGACCGCGGACCTGTCGAAAATATGATGAAATGAATGTATGAAATTTTCATGAAAAAAAGATGACCGCGGACCTGTTGAAAATATCATGAAAAGATTTTCGTGACAAAACGATGACCGGGGACCTGTCGAAAATATCATGAAAAAATGTCTGAAATTTTCATGAAAAAAGATGACCGCGGACCTGTCGAAAATATCATGAAAAAATGTTCATGAAAAAACGATGACCGCGGACCTGTAGTAAATATGATGAAAAAAATGTCTGAAAATATCATGAAAAAAATGTATAGAATTTTCATGAATAAAGATGACCCCGCACCTGTCGAAAATATCATGAAAAAATGTTCATGACAAAACGATGACCGCGGACCTGTAGTAAATATGATGAAAAAAATGTCTGAAAATATCATGAAAAAAATGTATGAAATTTTCATGAAAAAACGATGACCGCGGACCTGTTGAAAATTTCATGAAAAAATGTTCATGAAAAAACGATGACCGCGGACCTGTTGAAAATTTCATGAAAAAAATGTCTGAAATTTTCATGAAAAAACGATGACCGCTGACCTGTCGAAAATATGATGAAAAAAATGTCTGAAATTTTCATGAAAAAAAGATGACCGGACCTGTCGAAAATATGATGAAAAAAATGTCTGAAATTTTCATGAAAAAAAGATGACCGCGGACCTGTCGAAAATAACATGAAAAAAATTTCTGAAAATGTTCATGAAAAAACGATGACCGCGGACCTGTCGAAAATGTCATGAAAAAATGTTCATGAAAAAACGATGACCGCAGACCTGTTGAAAATAACATGATAAAAATGTATGAAATTTTCATGAAAAAACGATGACCTGTCGAAAATATGATGAAAAAAATGTCTGAAATTTTCATGAAAAAACGATGACCTGTCGAAAATATCATGAAAAAAATGTCTGAAAATATCATGAAAAAAATGTCTGAAATTTTCATGAAAAAAACGATGACCGCGGACCTGTTTAAAATTTCATGAAAAAAATGTCTGAAATTTTCATGAAAAAACGATGACCGCGGACCTGTCGAAAATATGATGAAAAAAATGTCTGAAATTTTCATGAAAAAAACGATGACCGCAGACCTGTTGAAAATAACATGATAAAAATGTATGAAATTTTCATGAAAAAACGATGACCTGTCGAAAATATGATGAAAAAAATGTCTGAAATTTTCATGAAAAAACGATGACCGCGGACCTGTCGAAAATATCATGAAAAAAATGTCTGAAAATATCATGAAAAAAATGTCTGAAATTTTCATGAAAAAAACGATGACCGCGGACCTGTTGAAAATTTCATTAAAAAAATGTCTGAAATTTTCATTAAAAAAACGATGACCGCGGACCTGTCGAAAATATCATGAAAATAATGTCTGAAATTTTCATGAAAAAACGATTACCGCTGACCTGTCGAAAATATGATGAAAAAAATGTCTGAAATTTTCATGAAAAAAAGATGACCGCGGACCTGTCGAAAATATGATGAAAAAAATGTCTGAAATTTTCATGAAAAAACGATGACCGGGGACCTGTCGAAAATGTCATGAAAAAATGTACATGACAAAACGATGACCGCGGACCTGTCGAAAATATCATGAAAAAAATGTCTGAAATTTTCATGAAAAAAAGATGACCGCGGACCTGTCGAAAATATGATGAAAAAAATGTATGAAATTTTCATGAAAAAACGATGACCGCGGACCTGTCGAAAATATCATGAAAAAAATGTCTGAAATTTTCATGAAAAAACGATGACCGCGGACCTGTCGAAAATATGATGAAAAAAATGTCTGAAATTTTCATGAAAAAACGATGACCGGGGACCTGTCGAAAATGTCATGAAAAAATGTACATGACAAAACGATGACCGCGGACCTGTCGAAAATATCATGAAAAAAATGTCTGAAATTTTCATGAAAAAAAGATGACCGCGGACCTGTCGAAAATATGATGAAAAAAATGTATGAAATTTTCATAAAAAAAAGATGACCGCGGACCTGTTGAAAATATCATGAAAAGATTTTCGTGACAAAACGATGACCGCGGACCTGTATAAAATATGATGAAAAAAATGTATGAAATTTTCATGAAAAAACGATGACCGGGGACCTGTCGAAAATGTCATGAAAAAATGTACATGACAAAACGATGACCGCGGACCTGTCGAAAATATCATGAAAAAAATGTCTGAAATTTTCATGAAAAAAAGATGACTGCGGACCTGTTGAAAATAACATGAAAAAAATGTATGAAATTTTCATGAAAAAAAGATGACCGAGGACCTGTCGAAAATATCATGAAAAATCTTTCATGAAAAAACGATGACCGCGGACCTGTCAAAAATATCATGAAAAAATGTTCATGACAAAACAATGACCGCGGACCTGTATAAAATATGATGAAAAAAATGTCTGAAAATTTCATGAAAAAAATGTCTGAAATTTTCATGAAAAAACGATGACCGCGGACCTGTCGAAAATATCATGAAAAAAATGTCTGAAATTTTCATGAAAAAAAGATGACCGCAGACCTGTCGAAAATATCATGAAAAAAATGTATGAAATTTTCATAAAAAAACGATGACCGCGGACCTGTTGAAAATTTCATGAAAAAAATGTCTGAAATTTTCATGAAAAAACAATGACCGCGGACCTGTCGAAAATATCATGAAAAAATGTTCATGACAAAACGATGACCGCGGACCTGTATAAAACATGATGAAAAAAATTTCTGAAAATATCATGAAAAAAATGTATGAAATTTTCATGAAAAAAAGATGACCGAGGACCTGTCGAAAATATCATGAAAATTTTGTCATGAAAAAACGATGACCGCGGACCTGTCAAAAATATCATGAAAAAATGTTCATGACAAAACGATGACCGCGGACCTGTCGAAAATAACATGAAAAAAATGTCTGAAATGTTCATGAAAAAACAATGACCGCTGACCAGTCGAAAATATGATGAAAAAAATGTCTGAAATGTTCATGAAAAAACGATGACCCCGGACCTGTTGAAAATATCATGAAAAAATGTTCATGACAAAACGATGACCGCGGACCTGTATAAAATATGATGAAAAAAATGTCTGAAAATATCATGAAAAAAATGTATGAAATTTTCATGAAAAAACGATGACAGCGGAGCTGTTGAAAATTTCATGAAAAAAATGTCTGAAATTTTCATGAAAAAAAGATGACCGAGGACCTGTCAAAAATATCATGAAAAAATGTTCATGACAAAACGATGACCGCGGACCTGTAGAAAATATGATGAAAAAAATGTCTGAAAATATCATGAAAAAAATGTATGAAATTTTCATGAAAAAACGATGACCGCGGACCTGTCGAAAATATCATGAAAAAAATGTCTGAAATTTTCATGAAAAAACGATGACCGCGGACCTGTCGAAAATATCATGAAAAAAATGTCTGAAATTTTCATGAAAAAACGATGACCGCGGACCTGTCGAAAATAACATGAAAAAAATGTCTGAAATGTTCATGAAAAAACAATGACCGCTGACCAGTCGAAAATATGATGAAAAAAATGTCTGAAATGTTCATGAAAAAACGATGACCCCGGACCTGTTGAAAATATCATGAAAAAATGTTCATGACAAAACGATGACCGCGGACCTGTATAAAATATGATGAAAAAAATTCCTGAAAATATCATGAAAAAAATGTATGAAATTTTCATGAAAAAACGATGACCGCGGAGCTGTTGAAAATTTCATGAAAAAAATGTCTGAAATTTTCATGAAAAAAAGATGACCGAGGACCTGTCAAAAATATCATGAAAAAATGTTCATGACAAAACGATGACCGCGGACCTGTAGAAAATATGATGAAAAAAATGTCTGAAAATATCATGAAAAAAATGTATGAAATTTTCATGAAAAAACGATGACCGCGGACCTGTCGAAAATATCATGAAAAAAATGTCTGAAAATATCATGAAAAAAATGTCTGAAATTTTCATGAAAAAACGATGACCGCGGACCTGTCGAAAATATGATGAAAAAAATGTCTGAAATTTTCATGAAAAAACGATGACCGCGGACCTGTCGAAAATATCATGAAAAAATGTTCATGAGAAAACGATGACCGCAAACCTGTGGAATATATGATGAAAAAAATGTCTGAAAATATGATGAAAAAAATGTCTGAAATTTTCATGAAAAAAAGATGACCGCGGACCTGTTGAAAATATCATTAAAAAAATGTCTGAAAATTTCATGAAAAAAATGTCTGAAATTTTCATGAAAAAAGGATGAAATTTTCATGAAAAAAAGATGACCGCGGACCTGTCGAAAATATGATGAAAAAAATGTATGAAATTTTCATGAAAAAAAGATGACCGTGGACCTGTCGAAAATATGATGAAAAAAATGTCTGAAATGTTCATGAAAAAACGATGACCCCGGACCTGTTGAAAATATCATGAAAAAATGTTCATGACAAAACGATGACCGCGGACCTGTATAAAATATGATGAAAAAAATGTATGAAAATATCATGAAAAAAATGTATGAAATTTTCATAAAAAAACGATGACCACGGAGCTGTTGAAAATTTCATGAAAAAAATGTCTGAAATTTTCATGAAAAAACGATGACCGCAGACCTATCGAAAATATGATGAAAAAAATGTATGAAATTTTCATGAAAAAACGATGACTGCGGACCTGTCGAAAATATGATGAAAAAAATGTCTGAAATTTTCATGAAAAAAAGATGACCGTGGACCTGTCGAAAATATGATGAAAAAAATGTATGAAATTTTCATGAAAAAAAGATGACCGCGGACCTGTCGAAAATATCATGAAAAAATGTTCATGAGAAAACGATGACCGCAAACCTGTGGAATATATGATGAAAAAAATGTCTGAAAATATGATGAAAAAAATGTCTGAAATTTTCATGAAAAAAAGATGACCGCGGACCTGTTGAAAATATGATGAAAAAAATGTCTGAAAATTTCATGAAAAAAATGTCTGAAATTTTCATGAAAAAAGGATGAAATTTTCATGAAAAAAAGATGACCGCGGACCTGTCGAAAATATGATGAAAAAAATGTATGAAATTTTCATGAAAAAAAGATGACCGTGGACCTGTCGAAAATATGATGAAAAAAATGTCTGAAATGTTCATGAAAAAACGATGACCCCGGACCTGTTGAAAATATCATGAAAAAATGTTCATGACAAAACGATGACCGCGGACCTGTATAAAATATGATGAAAAAAATGTATGAAAATATCATGAAAAAAATGTATGAAATTTTCATAAAAAAACGATGACCACGGAGCTGTTGAAAATTTCATGAAAAAAATGTCTGAAATTTTCATGAAAAAACGATGACCGCGGACCTGTCGAAAATATCATGAAAAAATGTTCATGACAAAACGATGACCGTGGACCTGTATAAAATATGATGAAAAAAATGTCTGAAAATATCATGAAAAAAATATCTGAAATTTTCATGAAAAAACGATGACCGCGGACCTGTCGAAAATATGATGAAAAAAATGTATGAAATTTTCATGAAAAAACGATGACCGCAGACCTATCGAAAATATGATGAAAAAAATGTATGAAATTTTCATGAAAAAACGATGACTGCGGACCTGTCGAAAATATGATGAAAAAAATGTCTGAAATTTTCATGAAAAAAAGATGACCGCGGACCTGTCGAAAATATGATGAAAAAAATGTATGAAATTTTCATGAAAAAACGATGACCGCGGACCTGTCGAAAATATGATGAAAAAAATGTCTGAAATTTTCATGAAAAAACGATGACCGCGGACCTGTTGAAAATATCATGAAAAAATGTTCATGACAAAACGATGACCGCGGACCTGTATAAAATATGATGAAAAAAATGTATGAAAATATCATGAAAAAAATGTATGAAATTTTCATAAAAAAACGATGACCACGGAGCTGTTGAAAATTTCATGAAAAAAATGTCTGAAATTTTCATGAAAAAACGATGACCGCAGACCTATCGAAAATATGATGAAAAAAATGTATGAAATTTTCATGAAAAAACGATGACCGCGGACCTGTCGAAAATATGATGAAAAAAATGTCTGAAATTTTCATGAAAAAAAGATGACCGCGGACCTGTCGAAAATATGATGAAAAAAATGTATGAAATTTTCATGAAAAAAAGATGACCGCGGACCTGTCGAAAATATCATGAAAAAAATGTTCATGAGAAAACGATGACCGCAAACCTGTGGAATATATGATGAAAAAAAATGTCTGAAAATATGATGAAAAAATGTCTGAAATTTTTCATGAAAAAAAAGATGACCGCGGACCTATTGAAAATATGATGAAAAAAAATGTATGAAATTTTCATGAAAAAAATGTCTGAAAATATCATGAAAAAAAAGTTTGAAATTTTCATGAAAAAAAGATGACCGCGGACCTGTTGAAAATTTCATGAAAAAAATTTATGAAATTTTCATGAAAAAACGATGACCGCGGACCTGTCGAAAATATGATGAAAAAAATGTCTGAAATGTTCATGAAAAAACGATGACCCGGACCTTGTTGAAAATATCATGAAAAATGAAATGTCTGAAAATTTCATGAAAAAACATGACAAAACGATGACCGCAACTTAGAAAATTGATGAAAAAAATGTCTGTTAAAATATCATGAAAAAATGTATCGAAATTTTCATGAAAAAACGATGACCGCGGACCTGTCGAAAATATATGAAAAATTTTCATGAAAAAACGATGACCGCGCGGCTGTTGAAAATTTCATGAAAAAAATGTCTGAAATTTTCATGAAAAAAACGATGACCGCGGACCTGTCGAAAATATCATGAAAAAATGTTCATGAGAAAACGATGACCGCAAACCTGTGGAATATATGATGAAAAAAAAGTCTGAAAATATCATGAAAAAAATGTCTGAAATTTTCATGAAAAAACGATGACCGCGGACCTGTCGAAAATATCATGAAAAAATGTCTGAAATGTTCATGAAAAAAAGATGACCGCGGACCTGTCGAAAATAACATGAAACAAATGTCTGAAATGTTCATGAAAAAACGATGACCCCGGACCTGTCGAAAATATCATGAAAAAATGTTCATGACAAAACGATGACCGCAAACCTGTATAAAATATGATGAAAAAAATGTCTGAAAATATCATGAAAAAAATGTCTGAAATTTTCATGAAAAAACGATGACTGCGGACCTTTCGAAAATATCATGAAAAAATGTTCATGACAAAACGATTACCGCTGACCTGTCGAAAATATAATGAAAAAAACGTCTGAAATTTTCATGAAAAAACGATTACCGATGACCTGTCGAAAATATCGTGAAAAAATTGTATGAAATTTTCATGAAAAAACGATGACCGCGGACCTGTCGAAAATATGATGAAAAAAATGTCTGAAAATATCATGAAAAAAATGTCTGAAATTTTCATGAAAAAACGATGACCGCGGACCTGTCGAAAATATCATGAAAAAATGTTCATGACAAAACGATGACCGCGGACCTATAGAAAATATGATGAAAAAAATGTCTGAAAATATCATGAAAAAAATGTCTGAAATTTTCATGAAAAAACGATGACTGCGGACCTTTCGAAAATATCATGAAAAAATGTTCATGACAAAACGATGACCGCGGACCTGTTAAAAATTTCATGAATAAAATGTCTGAAATATTTATGAAAAACGATGACCGCGGACCTGTAGAAAATATAATGAAAAAAATGTCTGAAATTTTCATGAAAAAACGATTACCGCTGACCTGTCGAAAATATCATGAAAAAATGTTCATGACAAAACGATGACCGCAAACCTGTAGAAAATATGATGGAAAAAAATGTCTGTAAAATATCATGAAAAAAATGTCTGAAATTTTCATGAAAAAACGATGACCGCGGACCTGTCGAAAATATCATGAAAAAATGTTCATGACAAAACGATGACCGCGGACCTGTAGAAAATATGATGAAAAAAATGTCTGAAAATATCATGAAAAAAATATCTGAAATTTTCATGAAAAAATGATGACCGCGGACCTGTCGAAAATATGATGAAAAAAATGTATGAAATTTTCATGAAAAAACGATGACCGTGGACCTGTTGAAAATTTCATGAAAAAAATGTCTGAAATTTTCATGAAAAAACGATGACCGCGGACCTGTTTAAAATTTCATGAAAAAAATGTCTGAAATTTTCATTAAAAAAACGATGACCGCGGACCTGTTGAAAATTTCATTAAAAAAATGTCTGAAATTTTCATTAAATAAACGATGACCGCGGACCTGTTGAAAATTTCATGAAAAAAATGTCTGAAATTTTCATGAAAAAACGATGACCGCGGACCTGTCGAAAATATCATGAAAATAATGTCTGAAATTTTCATGAAAAAACGAGTACCGCTGACCTGTCGAAAATATGATGAAAAAATGTCTGAAATTTTCATGAAAAAAAGATGACCGCGGACCTGTCGAAAATATGATGAAAAAAATGGCTGAAATTTTCATGAAAAAAAGATGACCGCGGACCTGTCGAAAATATGATGAAAAAAATGTCTGAAATTTTCATGAAAAAAAGATGACCGCGGACCTGTCAAAAATATGATGAAAAAAATGTATGAAATTTTCATGAAAAAAAGATGACCGCGGACCTGTTGAAAATAACATGAAAAAAATGTCTGAAATGTTAATGAAAAAACGATGACCCCGGACCTGTCGAAAATATCATGAAAAAATGTTCATGACAAAACGATGACCGCGGACCTGTAGAAAATATGATGAAAAAAATGTCTGAAATTTTCATGAAAAAACGATGACCGCGGACCTGTCGAAAATATGATGAAAAAAATGTCTGAAATTTTCATGAAAAAAAGATGACCGCGGACCTGTCGAAAATATGATGAAAAAATGTCTGAAATTTTCATGAAAAAAAGATGACTGCGGACCTGTCAGAAATATCATGAAAAAATGTATGAAATTTTCATGAAAAAACGATTACCGCTGACCTGTCGAAAATATCATGAAAAAAATGTATGAAATTTTCATGACAAAACGATGACCACGGACCTGTCGAAAATATGATAAAAAAAATGTATGAAATTTTCATGAAAAAACGATGACCGCGGACCTGTCGAAAATATCATGAAAAAATGTTCATGACAAAACAATGACCGCGGACCTGTATAAAATATCATGAAAAAAAATTCTGAAAATATCATGAAAAAAATGTATGAAATTTTCATAAAAAAACGATGACCGCGGAGCTGTTGAAAATTTCATGAAAAAAATGTATGAAATTTTCATGAAAAAACGATTACCGCTGACCTGTCGAAAATATCATGAAAAAAATGTATGAAATTTTCATGACAAAACGATGACCACGGACCTGTCGAAAATATGAAAAAAAAAATGTATGAAATTTTCATGAAAAAACGATGACCGCGGACCTGTCGAAAATATCATGAAAAAATGTTCATGACAAAACAATGACCGCGGACCTGTATAAAATATCATGAAAAAAAATTCTGAAAATATCATGAAAAAAATGTATGAAATTTTCATAAAAAAACGATGACCCCGGACCTGTCGAAAATATCATGAAAAAATGTTCATGACAAAACGATGACCGCAAACCTGTATAAAATATGATGAAAATAACATCTGAAAATATCATGAAAAAAATGTCTGAAATTTTCATGAAAAAACGATGACTGCAGACCTTTCGAAAATATCATGAAAAAATTTTCATGACAAAACGATGACCGCGGACCTGTTAAAAATTTCATGAAAAAAATGTCTGAGATTTTCATGAAAAAACGACTACCGCTGACCTGTCGAAAATATAATGAAAAAATTATATGAAATTTTCATGAAAAAACGATGACCGCGGACCTGTCGAAAATATCATGAAAAAATGTCTGAAATGTTCATGAAAAAAAGATGACCGCGGACCTGACGAAAATAACATGAAACAAATGTCTGAAATGTTCATGAAAAAACGATGACCCCGGACCTGTCGAAAATATCATGAAAAAATGTTCATGACAAAACGATGACCGCAAACCTGTATAAAATATGATGAAAAAAATGTCTGAAAATATCATGAAAAAAATGTCTGAAATTTTCATGAAAAAACGATGACTGCGGACCTTTCGAAAATATCATGAAAAAATGTTCATGACAAAACGATTACCGCTGACCTGTCGAAAATATAATGAAAAAAATGTCTGAAATTTTCATGAAAAAACGATTACCGATGACCTGTCGAAAATATCGTGAAAAAATTGTATGAAATTTTCATGAAAAAACGATGACCGCGGACCTGTCGAAAATATGATGAAAAAAATGTCTGAAAATATCATGAAAAAAATGTCTGAAATTTTCATGAAAAAACGATGACCGCGGACCTGTCGAAAATATCATGAAAAAATGTTCATGACAAAACGATGACCGCGGACCTGTAGAAAATATGATGAAAAAAATGTCTGAAAATATCATGAAAAAAATGTCTGAAATTTTCATGAAAAAACGATGACTGCGGACCTTTCGAAAATATCATGAAAAAATGTTCATGACAAAACGATGACCGCGGACCTGTTAAAAATTTCATGAATAAAATGTCTGAAATATTTATGAAAAACGATGACCGCGGACCTGTAGAAAATATCATGAAAAAAATGTCTGAGATTTTCATGAAAAAACGACTACCGCTGACCTGTCGAAAATATAATGAAAAAATTATATGAAATTTTCATGAAAAAACGATGACCGCGGACCTGTCGAAAATATCATGAAAAAATGTCTGAAATGTTCATGAAAAAAAGATGACCGCGGACCTGTCGAAAATAACATGAAACAAATGTCTGAAATGTTCATGAAAAAACGATGACCCCGGACCTGTCGAAAATATCATGAAAAAATGTTCATGACAAAACGATGACCGCAAACCTGTATAAAATATGATGAAAAAAATGTCTGAAAATATCATGAAAAAAATGTCTGAAATTTTCATGAAAAAACGATGACTGCGGACCTTTCGAAAATATCATGAAAAAATGTTCATGACAAAACGATTACCGCTGACCTGTCGAAAATATAATGAAAAAAATGTCTGAAATTTTCATGAAAAAACGATTACCGATGACCTGTCGAAAATATCGTGAAAAAATTGTATGAAATTTTCATGAAAAAACGATGACCGCGGACCTGTCGAAAATATCATGAAAAAATGTCTGAAATTTTCATGAAAAAACGATGACCGCGGACCTGTCGAAAATAACATGAAAAAAATGTCTGAAATGTTCATGAAAAAACGATGACCCCGGACCTGTCGAAAATATCATGAAAAAATGTTCATGACAAAACGATGACCGCAAACCTGTATAAAATATGATGAAAAAAATGTCTGAAAATATCATGAAAAAAATGTCTGAAATTTTCATGAAAAAACGATGACCGCGGACCTGTCGAAAATATCATGAAAAAATGTTCATGACAAAACGATGACCGCGGACCTGTAGAAAATATGATGAAAAAAATGTCTGAAAATATCATGAAAAAAATGTCTGAAATTTTCATGAAAAAACGATGACTGCGGACCTTTCGAAAATATCATGAAAAAATGTTCATGACAAAACGATGACCGCGGACCTGTTAAAAATTTCATGAATAAAATGTCTGAAATTTTCATGAAAAAACGATTACCGCTGACCTGTCGAAAATATAATGAAAAAAATGTCTGAAATTTTCATGAAAGAACGATTACCGCTGACCTGTCGAAAATATCATGAAAAAATGTTCATGACAAAACGATGACCGCAAACCTGTAGAAAATATGATGGAAAAAAATGTCTGTAAAATATCATGAAAAAAATGTCTGAAATGTTCATGAAAAAACGATGACCGCGGACCTGTCGAAAATATCATGAAAAAATGTTCATGACAAAACGATGACCGCGGACCTGTAGAAAATATGATGAAAAAAATGTCTGAAAATATCATGAAAAAAATGTCTGAAATTTTCATGAAAAAAAGATGACCGCGGACCTGTCGAAAATATGATGAAAAAAATGTATGAAATTTTCATGAAAAAACGATGACCCCGGACCTGTTGAAAATATCATGAAAAAATGTTCATGACAAAACGATGACCGCGGACCTGTATAAAATATGATGAAAAAAATTCCTGAAAATATCATGAAAAAAATGTATGAAATTTTCATGAAAAAACGATGACCGCGGAGCTGTTGAAAATTTCATGAAAAAAATGTCTGAAATTTTCATGAAAAAACGATGACCACGGACCTGTCGAAAATATCATGAAAAAATGTTCATGACAAAACAATGACCGCGGACCTGTAGAAAATATGATGAAAAAAATGTCTGAAAATATCATGAAAAAAATGTCTGAAATTTTCATGAAAAAACGATGACTGCGGACCTTTCGAAAATATCATGAAAAAATTTTCATGACAAAACGATTACCGCTGACCTGTCGAAAATATAATGAAAAAAATGTCTGAAATTTTCATGAAAAAACGATGACTGCGGACCTTTCGAAAATATCCTGAAAAAATGTTCATGACAAAACGATTACCGCTGACCTGTCGAAAATATAATGAAAAAAATGTCTGAAATTTTCATGAAAAAACGATGACCGCGGACCTGTCGAAAATATCATGAAAAAATGTTCATGAGAAAACGATGACCGCAAACCTGTGGAATATATGATGAAAAAAAAGTCTGAAAATATCATGAAAAAAATGTCTGAAATTTTCATGAAAAAAAGATGACCGCGGACCTGTCGAAAATAACATGAAAAAAATGTCTGAAATGTTCATGAAAAAAAGATGACCGCGGACCTGTCGAAAATAACATGAAACAAATGTCTGAAATGTTCATGAAAAAACGATGACCCCGGACCTGTCGAAAATATCATGAAAAAATGTTCATGACAAAACGATGACCGCAAACCTGTATAAAATATGATGAAAAAAATGTCTGAAAATATCATGAAAAAAATGTCTGAAATTTTCATGAAAAAACGATGACTGCAGACCTTTCGAAAATATCATGAAAAAATTTTCATGACAAAACGATGACCGCGGACCTGTTAAAAATTTCATGAAAAAAATGTCTGAGATTTTCATGAAAAAACGACTACCGCTGACCTGTCGAAAATATAATGAAAAAATTATATGAAATTTTCATGAAAAAACGATGACCGCGGACCTGTCGAAAATATCATGAAAAAATGTCTGAAATGTTCATGAAAAAAAGATGACCGCGGATCTGTCGAAAATAACATGAAACAAATGTCTGAAATGTTCATGAAAAAACGATGACCGCGGACCTGTCGAAAATATGATGAAAAAAATGTCTGAAAATATCATGAAAAAAATGTCTGAAATTTTCATGAAAAAACGATGACTGCGGACCTTTCGAAAATATCATGAAAAAATGTTCATGACAAAACGATTACCGCTGACCTGTCGAAAATATAATGAAAAAAATGTCTGAAATTTTCATGAAAAAACGATTACCGATGACCTGTCGAAAATATCGTGAAAAAATTGTATGAAATTTTCATGAAAAAACGATGACCGCGGACCTGTCGAAAATATGATGAAAAAAATGTCTGAAAATATCATGAAAAAAATGTCTGAAATTTTCATGAAAAAACGATGACCGCGGACCTGTCGAAAATATCATGAAAAAATGTTCATGACAAAACGATGACCGCGGACCTGTAGAAAATATGATGAAAAAAATGTCTGAAAATATCATGAAAAAAATGTCTGAAATTTTCATGAAAAAACGATGACTGCGGACCTTTCGAAAATATCATGAAAAAATGTTCATGACAAAACGATGACCGCGGACCTGTTAAAAATTTCATGAATAAAATGTCTGAAATATTTATGAAAAACGATGACCGCGGACCTGTAGAAAATATAATGAAAAAAATGTCTGAAATTTTCATGAAAAAACGATTACCGCTGACCTGTCGAAAATATCATGAAAAAATGTTCATGACAAAACGATGACCGCAAACCTGTAGAAAATATGATGGAAAAAAATGTCTGTAAAATATCATGAAAAAAATGTCTGAAATTTTCATGAAAAAACGATGACCGCGGACCTGTCGAAAATATCATGAAAAAATGTTCATGACAAAACGATGACCGCGGACCTGTAGAAAATATGATGAAAAAAATGTCTGAAAATATCATGAAAAAAATATCTGAAATTTTCATGAAAAAATGATGACCGCGGACCTGTCGAAAATATGATGAAAAAAATGTCTGAAATTTTCATGAAAAAACGATGACCGCGGACCTGTTGAAAATTTCATGAAAAAAATGTCTGAAATTTTCATGAAAAAACGATGACCGCGGACCTGTTTAAAATTTCATGAAAAAAATGTCTGAAATTTTCATTAAAAAAACGATGACCGCGGACCTGTTGAAAATTTCATTAAAAAAATGTCTGAAATTTTCATTAAAAAAACGATGACCGCGGACCTGTTGAAAATTTCATGAAAAAAATGTCTGAAATTTTCATGAAAAAACGATGACCGCGGACCTGTCGAAAATATCATGAAAATAATGTCTGAAATTTTCATGAAAAAACGAGTACCGCTGACCTGTCGAAAATATGATGAAAAAATGTCTGAAATTTTCATGAAAAAAAGATGACCGCGGACCTGTCGAAAATATGAAGAAAAAAATGTCTAAAATTTTCATGAAAAAAAGATGACCGCGGACCTGTCGAAAATATGATGAAAAAAATGGCTGAAATTTTCATGAAAAAAAGATGACCGCGGACCTGTCGAAAATATGATGAAAAAAATGTATGAAATTTTCATGAAAAAAAGATGACCGCGGACCTGTTGAAAATAACATGAAAAAAATGTCTGAAATGTTAATGAAAAAACGATGACCCCGGACCTGTCGAAAATATCATGAAAAAATGTTCATGACAAAACGATGACCGGGGACCTGTAGAAAATATGATGAAAAAAATGTCTGAAATTTTCATGAAAAAACGATGACCGCGGACCTGTAGAAAATATGATGAAAAAAATGTCTGAAATTTTCATGAAAAAAAGATGAACGCGGACCTGTCGAAAATATGATGAAAAAAATGTCTGAAATTTTCATGAAAAAAAGATGACCGCGGACCTGTCAGAAATATCATGAAAAAATGTATGAAATTTTCATGAAAAAACGATTACCGCTGACCTGTCGAAAATATCATGAAAAAAATGTATGAAATTTTCATGACAAAACGATGACCACGGACCTGTCGAAAATATGAAAAAAAAAATGTATGAAATTTTCATGAAAAAACGATGACCGCGGACCTGTCGAAAATATCATGAAAAAATGTTCATGACAAAACAATGACCGCGGACCTGTATAAAATATCATGAAAAAAAATTCTGAAAATATCATGAAAAAAATGTATGAAATTTTCATAAAAAAACGATGACCGCGGAGCTGTTGAAAATTTCATGAAAAAAATGTCTGAAATTTTCATGAAAAACGATGACCGCGGACCTGTCGAAAATATGATGAAAAAAATGTCTGAAATTTTCATGAAAAAAAGATGACCGCAGACCTGTCGAAAATAACATGAAAAAAATGTCTGAAATGTTCATGAAAAAAAGATGAACGCGGACCTGTCGAAAATATCATGAAAAAATGTCTGAAATGTTCATGAAAAAAAGATGACCGCGGACCTGTCGAAAATAACATGAAACAAATGTCTGAAATGTTCATGAAAAAACGATGACCCCGGACCTGTCGAAAATATCATGAAAAAATGTTCATGACAAAACGATGACCGCAAACCTGTATAAAATATGATGAAAAAAATGTCTGAAAATATCATGAAAAAAATGGCTGAAATTTTCATGAAAAAACGATGACTGCAGACCTTTCGAAAATATCATGAAAAAATTTTCATGACAAAACGATGACCGCGGACCTGTTAAAAATTTCAAGAAAAAAATGTCTGAGATTTTCATGAAAAAACGACTACCGCTGACCTGTCGAAAATATAATGAAAAAATTATATGAAATTTTCATGAAAAAACGATGACCGCGGACCTGTCGAAAATATCATGAAAAAATGTCTGAAATGTTCATGAAAAAAAGATGACCGCGGACCTGTCGAAAATAACATGAAACAAATGTCTGAAATGTTCATGAAAAAACGATGACCTGTTGAAAATTTCATGAAAAAAATGTCTGAAATTTTCATGAAAAAACGATGACCGCTGACCAGTCGAAAATATGATGAAAAAAATGTCTGAAATTTTCATGAAAAAAAGATGACCGCGGACCTGTCGAAAATATGATGAAAAAAATGTCTGAAATTTTCATGAAAAAAAGATGACCGCGGACCTGTCGAAAATATGATGAAAAAAATGTATGAAATTTTCATGAAAAAAAGATGACTGCGGACCTGTTGAAAATAACATGAAAAAAATGTATGAAATTTTCATGAAAAAAAGATGACCGAGAGCCTGTCGAAAATATCATGAGAAAACGTTGACCGCGGACCTGTACAAAAATATGATGAAAAAAATGTCTGAAATTTTCATGAAAAAAAGATGACCGCGGACCTGTCGAAAATAACATGAAACAAATGTCTGAAATGTTCATGAAAAAACGATGACCGCTGACCTGTAGAAAATATGATGAAAAAAACGTCTGAAAATATCATGAAAAAATGTTCATGACAAAACGATGACCGCTGACCTGTAGAAAATATGATGAAAAAAACGTCTGAAAATATCATGAAAAAAATGTCTGAAATTTTCATGAAAAAAAGATGACCGCGGACCTGTCGAAAATATAATGAAAAAAATGTCTGAAATTTTCATGAAAAAACAATGACCGCTGACCTGTCGAAAATATGATGAAAAAAATGTATGAAATTTTCATAAAAAAACGATGACCGCGGACCTGTCGAAAATATCATGAAAAAATGTTCATGAGAAAACGATGACCGCAAACCTGTGGAATATATGATGAAAAAAATGTCTGAAAATATCATGAAAAAAATGTCTGAAATTTTCATGAAAAAACGATGACCGCGGACCTGTCGAAAATATGATGAAAAAAATGTCTGAAATTTTCATGAAAAAAAGATGACCGCAGACCTGTCGAAAATAACATGAAAAAAATGTCTGAAATGTTAATGAAAAAACGATGACCCCAGACCTGTCGAAAATATCATGAAAAAATGTTCATGACAAAACGATGACCGCGGACCTGTATAAAATATGATGAAAAAAATTTCTGAAAATATCATGAAAAAAATGTATGAAATTTTCATGAAAAAAAGATGACCGCGGACCTGTCGAAAAAAACATGAAAAAAATGTCAGAAATTTTCATGAAAAAAACGATGACCGCGGACCTGTACAAAAATATGATGAAAAAAATGTCTGAAATTTTCATGAAAAAACGATTACCGCTGACCTGTCGAAAATATCATGAAAAAATGTTCATGACAAAACGATGACCGCGGACATGTAGAAAATATGATGAAAAAAATGTCTGAAAATATCATGAAAAAAATGTATGAAATTTTCATGAAAAAACGATGACCGCGGACCTGTTGAAAATTTCATGAAAAAAATGTTCATGACAAAACGATGACCGCGGACCTGTAGAAAATATGATGAAAAAAATGTCTGAAAATATCATGAAAAAAATGTCTGAAATTTTCATGAAAAAACGATGACCGCTGACCTGTCGAAAATATGATGAAAAAAATGTCTGAAATTTTCATGAAAAAAAGATGACCGCGGACCTGTCGAAAATATGATGAAAAAAATGTATAAAATGTTCATGACAAAACGATGACCGCGGACCTGTAGAAAATATGTTGAAAAAAATGTCTGAAAATTTCATGAAAAAAATGTCTGAAATTTTCATGAAAAAAAGATGACTGCGGACCTGTTGAAAATTTCATGAAAAAAATGTCTGAAATGTTCATGACAAAACGATGACCGCGGACCTGTCGAAAATATCATGAAAAAATTTTCATGAAAAAACGATGACCGCGGACCTGTCGAAAATATCATGAAAAAATGTTCATGACAAAACGATGACCGCGGACCTGTAGAAAATATGTTGAAAAAAATGTCTGAAAATTTCATGAAAAAAATGTCTGAAATTTTCATGAAAAACGATGACCGCGGACCTGTCGAAAATATGATGAAAAAAATGTCTCAAATTTTCATGAAAAAAAGATGACCACAGACCTGTCGAAAATAACATGAAAAAAATGTCTGAAATGTTCATGAAAAAACGATGACCTGTTGAAAATTTCATGAAAAAAATGTCTGAAATTTTCATGAAAAAACGATGACCGCTGACCAGTCGAAAATATGATGAAAAAAATGTCTGAAATTTTCATGAAAAAAAGATGACCGCGGACCTGTCGAAAATATGATGAAAAAAATGTCTGAAAATATCATGAAAAAAATGTCTGAAATTTTCATGAAAAAACGATGACCGCTGACCTGTCGAAAATATGATGAAAAAAATGTCTGAAATTTTCATGAAAAAAAGATGACCGCGGACCTGTCGAAAATATGATGAAAAAAATGTATAAAATGTTCATGACAAAACGATGACCGCGGACCTGTCGAAAATATGATGAAAAAAATGTCTCAAATTTTCATGAAAAAAAGATGACCGCAGACCTGTCGAAAATAACATGAAAAAAATGTCTGAAATGATCATGAAAAAACGATGACCTGTTGAAAATTTCATGAAAAAAATGTCTGAAATTTTCATGAAAAAACGATGACCGCTGACCAGTCGAAAATATGATGAAAAAAATGTCTGAAATTTTCATGAAAAAAAGATGACCGCGGACCTGTCGAAAATATGATGAAAAAAATGTCTGAAATTTTCATGAAAAAAAGATGACCGCGGACCTGTCGAAAATATGATGAAAAAAATGTATGAAATTTTCATGAAAAAAAGATGACCGAGAGCCTGTCGACAATATCATGAGAAAACGTTGACCGCGGACCTGTACAAAAATATGATGAAAAAAATGTCTGAAATTTTCATGAAAAAAAGATGAACGCGGACCTGTCGAAAATATCATGAAACAAATGTCTGAAATGTTCATGAAAAAACGATGACCCCGGACCTGTCGAAAATATCATAAAAAAATGTTCATGACAAAACGATGACCGCTGACCTGTAGAAAATATGATGAAAAAAACGTCTGAAAATATCATGAAAAAAATGTCTGAAATTTTCATGAAAAAAAGATGACCGCGGACCTGTCGAAAATGTCATGAAAAAAATGTCTGAAATTTTCATGAAAAAACGATGACCGCTGACCTGTCGAAAATATGATGAAAAAAATGTCTGAAATTTTCATGAAAAAACGATGACCGCTGACCAGTCGAAAATATGATGAAAAAAATGTCTGAAATTTTCATGAAAAAAAGATGACCGCGGACCTGTCGAAAATATGATGAAAAAAATGTCTGAAATTTTCATGAAAAAAACATGACCGCGGACCTGTCGAAAATATGATGAAAAAAATGTATGAAATTTTCATGAAAAAAAGATGACTGCGGACCTGTTGAAAATAACATGAAAAAAATGTATGAAATTTTCATGAAAAAAAGATGACCGAGGACCTGTCGAAAATATCATGAAAAATTTTTCATGACAAAACGATGACCGCGGACCTGTAGAAAATATGATGAAAAAAATGTCTGAAAATTTCATGAAAAAAATGTCTGAAATGTTCATGAAAGAAAGATGACCGCAGACCTGTCGAAAATAACATGAAAAAAATGTCTCAAATTTTCATGAAAGAAAGATGACCGCAGACCTGTCGAAAATAACATGAAAAAAATGTCTGAAATGTTCATGAAAAAACGATGACCCCGGACCTGTTGAAAATATCATGAAAAAATGTTCATGACAAAACGATGACCGCGGACCTGTAGAAAATATGTTGAAAAAAATGTCTGAAAATTTCATGAAAAAAATGTCTGAAATTTTCATGAAAGAAAGATGACCGCAGACCTGTCGAAAATAACATGAAAAAAATGTCTCAAATTTTCATGAAAGAAAGATGACCGCAGACCTGTCGAAAATAACATGAAAAAAATGTCTGAAATGTTCATGAAAAAACGATGACCTGTTGAAAATTTCATGAAAAAAATGTCTGAAATTTTCATGAAAAAACGATGACCGCTGACCAGTCGAAAATATGATGAAAAAAATGTCTGAAATTTTCATGAAAAAAAGATGACCGCGGACCTGTCGAAAATATGATGAAAAAAATGTCTGAAATTTTCATGAAAAAAAGATGACTGCGGACCTGTTGAAAATAACATGAAAAAAATGTATGAAATTTTCATGAAAAAAAGATGACCGCGGACCTGTCGAAAATATGATGAAAAAAAATGTATGAAATTTTCATGAAAAAAAGATGACTGCGGACGTGTTGAAAATAACATGAAAAAAATGTATGAAATTTTCATGAAAAAAAGATGACCGAGAGCCTGTCGAAAATATCATGAGAAAACGTTGACCGCGGACCTGTCGAAAATAACATGAAACAAATGTCTGAAATGTTCATGAAAAAACGATGACCCCGGACCTGTCGAAAATATCATAAAAAAATGTTCATGACAAAACGATGACCGCTGACCTGTAGAAAATATGATGAAAAAAACGTCTGAAAATATCATGAAAAAAATGTCTGAAATTTTCATGAAAAAAAGATGACCGCGGACCTGTCGAAAATGACATGAAAAAAATGTCTGAAATTTTCATGAAAAAAAGATGACCGCTGACCTGTCGAAAATATGATGAAAAAAATGTCTGAAATTTTCATGTAAAAACAATGACCGCTGACCAGTCGAAAATATGATGAAAAAAATGTCTGAAATTTTCATGAAAAAAAGATGACCGCGGACCTGTCGAAAATATGATGAAAAAAATGTCTGAAATTTTCATGAAAAAAAGATGACCGCGGACCTGTCGAAAATATGATGAAAAAAATGTATGAAATTTTCATGAAAAAAAGATGACTGCGGACCTGTTGAAAATAACATGAAAAAAATGTATGAAATTTTCATGAAAAAAAGATGACCGAGGACCTGTCGAAAATATCATGAAAAATTTTTCATGACAAAACGATGACCGCGGACCTGTAGAAAATATGATGAAAAAAATGTCTGAAAATTTCATGAAAAAAATGTCTGAAATGTTCATGAAAAAACGATGACCCCGGACCTGTTGAAAATATCATGAAAAAATGTTCATGACAAAACGATGACCGCGGACCTGTAGAAAATATGATGAAAAAAATGTCTGAAAATTTCATGAAAAAAATGTCTAAAATTTTCATGAAAAAACGATGACCGCGGACCTGTCGAAAATATGATGAAAAAAATGTCTGAAATTTTCATGAAAAAAAGATGACCGCAGACCTGTCGAAAATAACATGAAAAAAATGTCTGAAATGTTCATGAAAAAACGATGACCGCTGACCAGTCGAAAATATGATGAAAAAAATGTCTGAAATGTTCATGAAAAAACGATGACCCCGGACCTGTTGAAAATATCATGAAAAAATGTTCATGACAAAACGATGACCGCGGACCTGTATAAAATATGATGAAAAAAATTTCTGAAAATATCATGAAAAAAATGTCTGAAATGTTCATGAAAAAACGATGACCCCGGACCTGTTGAAAATATCATGAAAAAATGTTCATGACAAAACGATGACCGCGGACCTGTAGAAAATATGTTGAAAAAAATGTCTGAAAATTTCATGAAAAAAATGTCTGAAATTTTCATGAAAAACGATGACCGCGGACCTGTCGAAAATATGATGAAAAAAATGTCTCAAATTTTCATGAAAAAAAGATGACCGCAGACCTGTCGAAAATAACATGAAAAAAATGTCTGAAATGTTCATGAAAAAACGATGACCTGTTGAAAATTTCATGAAAAAAATGTCTGAAATTTTCATGAAAAAACGATGACCGCAGACCAGTCGAAAATATGATGAAAAAAATGTCTGAAATTTTCATGAAAAAAAGATGACCGCGGACCTGTCGAAAATATGATGAAAAAAATGTCTGAAATTTTCATGAAAAAAAGATGACTGCGGACCTGTTGAAAATAACATGAAAAAAATGTATGAAATTTTCATGAAAAAAAGATGACCGCGGACCTGTCGAAAATATGATGAAAAAAAATGTATGAAATTTTCATGAAAAAAAGATGACTGCGGACCTGTTGAAAATAACATGAAAAAAATGTATGAAATTTTCATGAAAAAAAGATGACCGAGAGCCTGTCGAAAATATCATGAGAAAACGTTGACCGCGGACCTGTACAAAAATATGATGAAAAAAATGTCTGAAATTTTCATGAAAAAAAGATGAACGCGGACCTGTCGAAAATAACATGAAACAAATGTCTGAAATGTTCATGAAAAAACGATGACCCCGGACCTGTCGAAAATATCATAAAAAAATGTTCATGACAAAACGATGACCGCTGACCTGTAGAAAATATGATGAAAAAAACGTCTGAAAATATCATGAAAAAAATGTCTGAAATTTTCATGAAAAAAAGATGACCGCGGACCTGTCGAAAATATGATGAAAAAAATGTCTGAAATTTTCATGAAAAAAAGATGACCGCGGACCTATTGAAAATAACATGAAAAAAATGTATGAAATTTTCATGAAAAAAAGATGACCGCGGACCTGTCGAAAATATCATGAAAAAATTTTCATGAAAAAACGATGACCGCGGACCTGTCGAAAATATCATGAAAAAATGTTCATGACAAAACGATGACCGCGGACCTGTAGAAAATATGTTGAAAAAAATGTCTGAAAATTCCATGAAAAAAATGTCTGAAATTTTCATGAAAAAACGATGACTGCGGACCTGTTGAAAATTTCATGAAAAAAATGTCTGAAATGTTCATGACAAAACGATGACTGCGGACCTGTTGAAAATATCATGAAAAAATGTTCATGACAAAACGATGACCGCGGACCTGTAGAAAATATGATGAAAAAAATGTCTGAAAATATCATGAAAAAAATGTATGAAATTTTCATGAAAAAACGATGACCGCGGACCTGTTGAAAATTTCATGAAAAAAATGTCTGAAATTTTCATGAAAAAACGATGACCGCGGACCTGTACAAAAATATGATGAAAAAAATGTCTGAAATTTTCATGAAAAAAAGATGACCGCGGACCTGTCGAAAATATAATGAAAAAAATGTCTGAAATTTTCATGAAAAAACGATTACCGCTGACCATGTCGGAAATATCATGAAAAAAATGTATGAAATTTTCATAAAAAAACGATGACTGCGGAACTGTCGAAAATATCATGAAAAAATGTTCATGAGAAAACGATGACCGCAAACCTGTGGAATATATGATGAAAAAAATGTCTGAAAATACCATGAAAAAAATGTCTGAAATTTTCATGAAAAAACGATGACCGCGGACCTGTCGAAAATATCATGAAAAAATGTTCATAAAAAAACGATGACCGCGGACCTGTCAAAAATATCATGAAAAAAATGTCTGAAATTTTCATGAAAAAACGATGACCGCGGACCTGTACAAAAATATGATGAAAAAAATGTCTGAAATTTTCATGAAAAAAAGATGACCGCGGACCTGTCAAAAATATCATGAAAAAATGTTCATGACAAAACGATGACCGCGGACCTGTAGAAAATATGATGAAAAAAATGTCTGAAAATATGATGAAAAAAATGTATGAAATTTTCATGAAAAAACGATGACCGCGGACCTGTCGAAAATATGATGAAAAAAATGTATGAAATTTTCATGAAAAAAAGATGACCGCGGACCTGTCGAAAATATGATGAAAAAAATGTATGAAATTTTCATGAAAAAACGATGACCGCGGACCTGTCGAAAATATGATGAAAAAAATGTCTGAAATTTTCATGAAAAAAAGATGACCGCGGACCTGTCGAAAAAAACATGAAAAAAATGTATGAAATTTTCATGAAAAAACGATGACCGCGGACGTGTTGAAAATTTCATGAAAAAAATGTCTGAAATTTTCATGAAAAAACGATGACCGCGGACCTGTACAAAAATATGATGAAAAAAATGTCTGAAATTTTCATGAAAAAAAGATGACCGCGGACCTGTCGAAAATATAATGAAAAAAATGTCTGAAATTTTCATGAAAAAACGATTACCGCTGACCATGTCGGAAATATCATGAAAAAAATGTATGAAATTTTCATAAAAAAACGATGACCGCGGAACTGTCGAAAATATCATGAAAAAATGTTCATGAGAAAACGATGACCGCAAACCTGTGGAATATATCATGAAAAAAATGTCTGAAATTTTCATGAAAAAACGATGACCGCGGACCTGTAGAAAATTTCATGAAAAAAATGTCTGAAATTTTCATGAAAAAACGATGACCGCGGACCTGTACAAAAATATGATGAAAAAAATGTCTGAAATTTTCATGAAAAAAAGATGACCGCGGACCTGTCAAAAATATCATGAAAAACATGTCTGAAATTTTCATGAAAAAACTATGCCTGCGGACCTGTCGAAAATATCATGAAAAAATGTTCATGACAAAACGATGACAGCGGACCTGTAGAAAATATGATGAAAAAAATGTCTGAAATGTTCATGAAAAAAAGATGACCGCGGACCTGTTGAAAATATGATGAAAAAAATGTATGAAATTTTCATGAAAAACGATGACCCCAGACCTGTCGAAAATATCATGAAAAAATGTTCATGACAAAACGATGACCGCGGACCTGTATAAAATATGATGAAAAAAATTTCTGAAAATTTCATGAAAAAAATGTATGAAATTTTCATGAAAAAACGATGACCGCGGACCTGTTGAAAATTTCATGAAAAAAATGTCTGAAATTTTCATGAAAAAACGATGACCGCGGACCTGTCGAAAATATGATGAAAAAAATGTCTGAAATTTTCATGAAAAAAAGATGACCGCGGACCTGTCGAAAATAACATGAAAAAAATTTCTGAAATGTTCATGAAAAAACGATGACCGCGGACCTGTCGAAAATATGATGAAAATAATGTATGAAATTTTCATGAAAAAACGATGACCGCGGACCTGTCGAAAATGTCATGAAAAAATGTTCATGAAAAAACGATGACCGCAGACCTGTTGAAAATAACATGATAAAAATGTATGACATTTTCATGAAAAAACGATGACCGCGGACCTGTTGAAAATTTCATGAAAAAAATGTCTGACATTTTCATGAAAAAACGATGACAGCGGACCTGTACAAAAATATGATGGAAAAAATGTCTGAAATTTTCATGAAAAAAAGATGACCGCGGACCTGTCGAAAATATCATGAAAATTTTTCATGACAAAACGATGACCGCGGACCTGTTGAAAATTTCATGAAAAAAATGTCTGACATTTTCATGAAAAAACGATGACCGCGGACCTGTCGAAAATATGATGAAAAAAATGTCTGAAATTTTCATGAAAAAAAGATGACCGCAGACCTGTCGAAAATAACATGAAAAAAATGTCTGAAATGTTCATGAAAAAACAATGACCGCTGACCAGTCGAAAATATGATGAAAAAATGTTCATGACAAAACGATGACCGTGGACCTGTAGAAAATATGATGAAAAAAATGTCTGAAAATATCATGAAAAAAATGAATGAAATTTTCATGAAAAAACGATGACCGCGGACCTGTCCAAAATATGATGAAAAAAATGTCTGAAAATTTCATGAAAAACATTTCTGAAATTTTCATGACAAAACGATGACCACGGACCTGTCGAAAATATCATGAAAAAATGTTCATGACAAAACAATGACCGCGGACCTGTAGAAAATATGATGAAAAAAATGTCTGAAAATATCATGAAAAAAATGTCTGAAATTTTCATGAAAAAACGATGACCGCGGACCTGTCGAAAATATGATGAAAAAAATGTATGAAATTTTCATGAAAAAACGATGACCGCAGACCTGTTGAAAATATCATGAAAAAATGTCTGAAATTTTCATAAAAAACCGATGACCGCAGACCTGTTGAAAATATCATGAAAAAATGTATGAAATTTTCATGAAAAAACGATGACCGCGGACCTGTTGAAAATATGATGAAAAAAATGTATGAAAGTTTCATGAAAAAACGATGACCGCGGATCTGTTGAAAATATCATGAAAAATGTATGAAAGTTTCATGAAAAAACGATGACCGCGGACCTGTCGAAAATATGATGAAAAAAATGTATGAAAGTTTCATGAAAAAAAGGTGACCGCAGACCTGTCGAAAATATGATGAAAAAAATGTATGAAATTTTCATGAAAAAAAGATGACCGCGGACCTGTTGAAAATATCATGAAAAGATTTTCGTGACAAAACGATGACCGCGGACCTGTCGAAAATATCATGAAAAAAATGTCTGAAAATATCATGAAAAAAATGTCTGAAATTTTCATGAAAAAACGATGACCGCGGACCTGTCGAAAATATGATGAAAAAAAAGTTTGAAATTTTCATGAAAAAAAGATGACCGCGGACCTGTCGAAAATAACATGAAAAAAATGTATCAAATTTTCATGAAAAAACGATGACCGCGGACCTGTCGAAAATATCATGAAAAAAATGTCTGAAATTTTCATGAAAAAACGATGACCGCGGACCTGTCGAAAATATGATGAAAAAAATGTCTGAAATTTTCATTAAAAAAACGATGACCGCGGACCTGTTGAAAATTTCATGAAAAAAATGTCTGAAATTTTCATGAAAAAACGATGACCGCGGACCTGTCGAAAATATGATGAAAAAAATGTCTGAAATTTTCATGAAAAAAAGATGACCGCGGACCTGTCGAAAATATGATGAAAAAAATGTCTGAAATTTTCATGAAAAAAAGATGACCGCGGACCTGTCGAAAATGTCATGAAAAAAATGTCTGAAATGTTCATGACAAAACGATGTCCGCGGACCTGTAGAAAATATGATGAAAAAAATGTCTGAAAATATTATGAAAAAAATGTATGAAATTTTCATGAAAAAACGATGACCGCGGACCTGTTGAAAATATCATGAAAAAAATGTCTGAAAATATGATGAAAAAAATGTCTGAAATTTTCATGAAAAAACGATGACCGCGGACCTGTTTAAAATTTCATGAAAAAAATGTCTGAAATTTTCATTAAAAAAACGATGACCGCGGACCTGTTGAAAATTTCATTAAAAAAATGTCTGAAATTTTCATTAAAAAAACGATGACCGCGGACCTGTTGAAAATTTCATGAAAAAAATGTCTGAAATTTTCATGAAAAAACGATGACCGCGGACCTGTCGAAAATGTCATGAAAAAATGTACATGACAAAACGATGACCGCGGACCTGTCGAAAATATCATGAAAAAAATGACTGAAATTTTCATGAAAAAACGATTACCGCTGACCTGTCGAAAATATGATGAAAAAATGTCTGAAATTTTCATGAAAAAAAGATGACCGCGGACCTGTCGAAAATATGATGAAAAAAATGTCTGAAATTTTCATGAAAAAACGATGACCGCGGACCTGTCGAAAATATCATGAAAAAATGTTCTTGAAAAAACGATGAACGCGGACCTGTCGAAAATATCATGAAAAAAATGACTGAAATTTCCATGAAAAAACGATGGCCGTGGACCTGTTGAAAATATCATGAAAAAAATGTCTGAAATTTTCTTGAAATCACGATGACCGGGGACCTGCTGTCATTTTCATGAAAAAAACAATGACCACGGACCTGTGGAAAATAACATGAAAAAAATGTATGAAATTTTCATGAAAAAACGATGACCGCGGACCTGTCGAAAATATCATGAAAAAATGTTCATGACAAAACGATGACTGCGGACCTGTCGAAAATATGATGAAAAAAATGTCTGAAGTTTTCATGAAAAAAAGATGACCGCAGACCTGTCGAAAACAAACATGAAAAAAATGTCTGAAAATATGATGAAAAAAATGTATGAAATGTTCATGAAAAAACGATGACCGCGGACCTGTCGAAAATATCATGAAAAAATGTTCCTGAAAAAAAGATGACCGCGGACGTGTCGAAAATATGATGAAAAAAATGTCTGAAAATATGATGAAAAAAATGTATGAAATTTTTATGAAAAAACGATGACCGCGGACCTGTCGAAAATATCATGAAAAAATGTTCATGACAAAACGATGACCGCGGACCTGTTGAAAATTTCATGAAAAAAATATCTGAAATTTTCATGAAAAAACGATGACTGCGGACCTGTCGAAAATATCATGAAAAAATGTTCATGACAAAACGATGACCGCGGACCTGTTGTAAAAGACCATTTTGAAAAGGTAAAAAATGTTTATGTTCATTTTTGTATTTCAATTTTTGTTATTTTTTGCTGTTTTTTTTTTTGTTATTTGTTTTGGAGCTTTTATTTTGAAGGCAGGGTTTGCTACCTACCGGCCTAAGAAACCGGATATAAGAGAAATGCCGACAGGTAGGCACAAACGCTATGCAAAGGGAAATCACGGTCGTCCACTCAATTCTCCAGTTAGCGACTCGCTGGAAAGGTGCACAAGGTATGATCCTGCTTAGTTTAATTCTTTACCCAGCATGTTTGATTTGTTTCTGATGTTTTGTTTGTTGTGTGCTCGTGTGGAGCTCAGTTGTCATGCCAAACATGAAGCCGTTTTGTTTGGGCGATCAGCTGTTTCCTCGCCACCAGCTGTTTATATGGGCCTTCGACGCACAATTTTGATTTAAGGTTATGGGTTGTAACTTTGGGTTTGGTATTGTGAACGATCAATTTCACTGTTGTTTTTATCAGATATATGTGACAAAATGTTAACTTTGAAGGGAACCTCATGAATTTTCTATTTATATATCTTCTTTTGTTGACACGTGGTTATATTGTAAATATTTATGCTATATTTGTTTTGTTTGTATATTTGACACGTGGTTATATTGTAAATATTTATGCTATATTTGTTTTGTTTGTATATTTGGTGTTTGGTTTATGTTTAATTGTTGTTTTCCTCTTTTGTTTTTCTTTATACAGCTCTTACGGTGTGTTTGTGATCATTGCACTGCTTAATGAAATAAAAGGTATCATAAACCATCAGTCAATGAAAAAGAGTCATCCATTGCTCCAGCCGGGTCTGCTATAGTAAGAGCTTCACCCTCATCAATCCTGCTATCCTGCTGCAATTAAGTCTGGTGTCCATGCTGAGGAGCCCTTGATGATCCTCTTCAAATCAGCCTGGTGTCTCAACCGGACGTGTTTGAGCAACTCTGCATTCTCCTCCTGGATGGTCAACACTCGGTCTTTACGGGGCATTGGTCGGTACGGGCAGAGGACGCATGGATTGGTGCAATGGTTCAAGACAGTAACCGGTCGGTCATACAGAGTGGCTTCTGTGAGTAACTTTTTCAGTATTATTCCAGTCAAAACTGAAAGGAATGGAAAAGCAAGGTCTCACCTTTAACGATCTAACGAATAAAGACTGATAAGTGACTTTGAATTCAGATTTCCAAGTTCTTGTTTAAAACGAAACAAAAGGGCCCTCTTCAGGAAAGGAACAATAAAAGACTGCCTTTACGTGCTAAAAGAAAGTTTTTTGTGGTTTACGTTTGAATGTGTCTATGTTTTCTTCTTTAATGTTTTTTATGTTCTCATTGCCCCTTTAAGGTGGGAAAAGGGGTCCTTTGGTGTGTTTTGAATGAATACAGGTTTCATGATTATCATAACCCTTGATTACACTGTCTGCTTAAAACAGAACAAAGGCCTTTTTTGGTTGATTCAAGTGCTTTGCATGTGTTCAACTTGTCTCTCCATACTAATGTGTTTCTGACATTTGCAAACATGCTTGAGTCAAACGACTTTTCCTTAAACAAAGGAGAATTAGAGAAACAAATTGAGGGTTTGCAAGATGAAATTAAAAACCTTAAGGATTCACTTCCAAACGTTTCAGGATCTGGGGAACATAAATGTTTAAAGGATGCAATTAAGGACAAGGAAAAAACTCTGACTGATCTTCAGAGTCAACTCTTGGAACTCAAGGACAAGATTCAAACGTTAAGACGCTCTGAACGACCACGAAAACCCACAGAGAAAATGCTTGCCTCTCAGGAAGAGGAAGCTAAGAAAAGGGAAAAGAGATTTAATCGTGTGTATGACCAATGGAAAATCCAAGCACGCAATACAAGACAAAAACTAAAAACGGACATTGTAGGAAGCGAGTTAGAACCCCTTGTTGTCAAACTGGAAAAGGAAAGGGAGAATGTAATGTGCATCTATGCAGAAATTCGAAATCACACCAGTCCCTCGACAGAGGTAAGACGCAGAACAGATGCATGCGAGGCAGTAACCAAGGACATTGTTAAAATCATGAATGAAAGAATTACAGGTGTTGATGGAGATCTTGACGCACACCAAGCGAAGGAACGTCTCCATGAGCTCCTATACCATGATTACTCTCGCTCCATATATGGGTCCTCAATTTCCTCCATAAGTTGCACATCATCAGCCTCAAGATTGGCAGCTAAACGCGTGGATGCTGCTGCCGAGCTGGCATTTAAAGAAACTGAATATGAATTGCGACAAGAAGAAGAGAAACAAAGAAAGGTGATTCAGAATTTAGAAGATCAACAGAGGAGAGAGCTGGAAGAACAGAAGGCTAAGCTGGAGAATCTTAAAGCAGAAAAGGAACTAAGGGCTGCTCAAGCGAGGTTTAACATCTATAATCAGGAGGCAGCACGTGAAGCTATTTTCCAATCTGTAACTGATGGTGTTCAAAGAGAGAATCTGTCGCCACCTGCTGTCTATCAACCTCCCCCCACAGCTTTATCTTCATACATGGACATGTCCCAGCTAACTCAGGCCTTTCAAGAGAGCATTTCTTTAAATCGACTTCCAATGCCAGAGCCTTCAGTATTCAATGGTGACCCAATACACTTCATCGAATGGAAAGCTTCATTTGTGTCACTCATTGAC
Organism: Tautogolabrus adspersus; assembly: GCA_020745685.1. Taxonomy (NCBI): domain Eukaryota; kingdom Metazoa; phylum Chordata; class Actinopteri; order Labriformes; family Labridae; genus Tautogolabrus; species Tautogolabrus adspersus. The sequence continues at coordinate 8,047,829 of CM036539.1, forward strand.
CAAAAGGGGATAACTTCGGCTGAGAAACTATTCTACCTCAAGAGATACGTGGGTGGCCAAGCTCGTAAGTCACTCGAGGGCTTCTTCTACAGAAATGATGACGAAGCATACAAACAAGCTTGGCGCAAACTAAACCACCGACATGGACAGCCTTTTGTCATACAGAGAGCTTTCAGAGAGAGACTCGCAAAGTGGCCAAAAATACATCCAAGAGAAGCTGAAGGACTAAGAGACTTCTCGGATTTTTTGAATGCTTGTCAAGAAGCCATGCCACAGGTAAAGGGTCTCCAAATCCTGAATGATTGCGAGGAGAATCAAAGGCTAGTCCAAAAACTGCCTGATTGGGTAGCTTCCCGATGGAATAGAAAGGTCACTGAAGCCCTGCACCGCAATGAAGATTTCCCCAGTTTTCATGACTTTGCTAACTTCATGTCTATGGAAGCCGAAATCGCTTGCAATCCCATAACTTCCTTTAATGCCCTTCATCCTTCAGAACCCACCGTGAATAAACGAAGTTACAAGGATGTTAACAGGGACAGAGCTAATGTTCTCAGCACACAAGTAGCTGCAGATAACGAGAGCAAAGAGATAAACAAGGTATATACAAGGCCTCCATGTTTGTTTTGCTATGACTCCAGGCATCAGCTCCATGCTTGTTCAAAGTTCATGTCCAAGTCTCTGGATGAGAGGAGAACCTTTGCAAAAGAAAAAGGGCTTTGCTATGGTTGTATGAAGCCTGGTCACAATAAAAGGGACTGTCGTTACCCCCACTCCTGTGATAGCTGCAAAGGAAAACATCCTACATGTCTTCACGATAATGATTTCCTTAATAAAACTAACTCTGCTCTCTCACCAAAGTTTGCTCAAGAAGAGATAACTGAAACTACTACTGCATTGTCACTGAACGTAGCAAGAGACGGATTGTCTGCTAACACCTCCATGATTGTGCCAGTGTGGGTGTCTTCAAAGGAAAATACAAGCTTGGAACGACTAGTCTATGCCCTGCTTGACACTCAAAGTGACACCACATTCATTGATGAAGTAGTGAGTGATGCTTTACAAGCGGACAAGTGTCCAGTGAAACTGAAGCTAACAACAATGATCACATCTGAAACAGCTTTGAATAGTGAAAGAGTCTCTGGGCTTCGTATTAGAGGTTACAGCTCTGCCACCCATATTGATCTTCCTCCCGTCTACACTAAAAACTGCATACCTGTCAATCGCGATCACATTCCCACCAGTGAAACTGCAAAGTAATGGAATCATCTTCTTGATATAGCAAACGAGATTCCTCCACTACAGGACTGTGAGATAGGACTTTTGATTGGATACGATTGTTCCAGGGCCTTAGCTCCAAGACAGGTAATCATAGGAGGAGACAATGAACCGTATGCTGTCCGGACTGACCTAGGATGGAGCATAGTTGGTGGCACATCACTACATCTGGAGAGTCCAAACCTCTCTAGCCTGTGCCACAGGGTGACTGTTAAGGAGCTTCCCCTCATAACCCCAGCAGACGCAATTCGTGTTCTCGAAACTGACTTCAAGGATGCTACTGAAGATGATAAACCAGCTGTGTCTCAAGATGATATCTTGTTTTTGAACAAACTAAATGATGGCATAAGGAAAAACCATCATGGCCATTATGAAATGCCTTTGCCCTTCAAGAAAAGACCCCTTTTTCCCGACAACAAACAGCTCGCCATGGTTAGGCTCAACCACCTCAAAAGGAAAATGATGAGGGATGAAAGCTACAAGGAACATTACATCAAATTTATGGACGAAGTCATTAACAAGGGAGATGCAGAAAAGGTTGAGGAGGATGCAAAGGCAGGAGAAAAATGGTACATTCCTCATCATGGTGTTTATCACGCTAAAAAGCCTGATAAACTACGTGTGGTTTTTGATGCTTCAGCCAAATATAAGGGCACCAGCCTCAACGATCATCTTCTCCAAGGGCCAGATTTAACAAACAATTTGACAGGGGTCCTCCTGAGATTCCGGCTTCATCCTGTGGCATTGATGTGTGACATTGAAAAGATGTTTCATCAGTTTCATGTGTACGAAGCTGACCGAAACTATCTGCGCTTCTTATGGTGGGAGAATGGAGACTTTAGCGTTCCACCTCAGGAGTTCAGAATGAATGTGCATCTATTTGGTGCAGCATCATCCCCTGGTTGTGCCAGTTACGGTTTAAAGTATCTTGCTGAGCAGAACGAGCAGCAATACCCCTTGGGTTCAAAGTTCATCATGACAAATTTCTATGTGGATGATGGGGTCACAAGCTTAGAATGCAATGAGGAAGCCATTCAGCTTGCACAAGAGGCCCAGGAAATATGTGCTGTGGGAGGTCTACGACTGCATAAGTTCATCTCAAATGACAAAACTGTTTTGGAAAGTATACCACCCTCAGAGCGCGCAAATGATATCCAGAACCTTGACCTTGCATTTGATGATCTGCCAGTGGAAAGAGCTCTGGGTATCCAATGGAATATAGCTAACGACTGCTTCAGTTTCAGTACCAACCTTAAGGAACAACCTGCAACTCGACGTGGCATACTTTCTACTGTCGCCTCCTTGTATGATCCTCTTGGCTTTGTGGCTCCATTTCTGCTGAATGGTAAAAGAGTGCTCCAAGAAATGTGCAGGCATGGCTCAGGTTGGGATGACCCTTTATCGGAGGTGCTCCGCCCACGGTGGGAGAATTGGAAGGATGACCTCAAAAATCTGGAGAAAGTCACCATTTCCCGATGCTACGCACCTTCTGAATTTGGAAAGGTCATCAAAAGGGAGTTGCATAATTTTTCTGATGCCAGTACAACTGGTTATGGTCAATGTTCATATCTGAGAATGAAGAATGAGCAGGAAAATGTTTATTGTTCTCTCGTCCTTGGAAAGTCTCGTGTTGCCCCAACAAAGGTCACCACTATACCCAGGTTGGAACTGACAGCTGCAGTTGTTTCAGTCAAGGTGGGCAACATTCTAAAGGACGAGTTGGGACTCTCTGGTGCTGAAGAATTCTTCTGGACCGACTCCAAGGTAGTTTTAGGGTACATTAACAATGAAGTGAGACGTTTTCACACATTTGTGGCTAACCGGGTGCAAAAAATACATCTAGGCACAAAGCCCCAGCAATGGAGATATGTTCCAACCAATGAGAATCCTGCAGACTATGCCTCCAGGGGTCTTACTGTCAACGAACTGTTGTCGTCTAGTTTGTTTACAGGACCCAAGTTTCTGTGGGAGAGGGAGATATTTCCTTTTGCAGAAGTGGTTCCCGAGTTACCCCTGGGAGATCCCGAAGTCAGGAAGGTTCAGGTACTAAATACAAAAACCACAGAGCAAGTAAGCCTGGTAGACCGTCTGTCTAATCATTCATCATGGTCCTGTGCCACAAGAGCTGTTGCACGGATACTTCGACGAGTCAAAGGGGACAAATCCAACGATCAGACCACAGTGTTGGAACGAGAACGGGCCGAATGTGTCATCATCAAAGATCTGCAAGAAGAAGTTTATCGGGAAGAGCTTCAAGTATTACGCAAGAGAACTCAACTCTCTCCCCGTAGTAAACTGTACAATCTTGATCCCTTCTTGGACCAAAATGGGTTGCTCAGGGTGGGAGGAAGACTTAAGGACTCAACGCTTCCCAGCATAGTCAAGCACCCGGCAATTATTCCTAAAGGACACCACATAACCAAAATGCTAATGGCTCATTTTCATGGAAGGGTCAAGCATCAAGGAAAGGGGCTCACAATAAATGAAATCAGAGCAAATGGTTTTTGGATCCCTGGAATCAATCGAGCAGTAGCATCGTACATTAACCTATGTGTCATCTGCAGGAAGCTCAGGAGACCCTCAGAAGAGCAGCGGATGGCTGATCTTCCTGTGGAACGTGTGGATCCATCACCACCATTCACATACTGTGGTATAGACTGCTTTGGCCCGTTCCTAGTCAAGCAAGGAAGGAAGGTGCTCAAAAGATATGGTCTTATTCTCACCTGCTTTTGCTCTCGGGCCATTCATATCGAAATGCTTGACGATATGTCTACTGATGCCTTCATCAATGGTCTGCGCTGCTTCATTGCCATACGTGGTGCAGTTAGACAGATCACTTGTGACCAAGGAAGCAACTTTGTCGGAGCCAAAAATGAAATGAAGAAAGCTCTCAAAGAACTTGACGAGGAAAGACTAGCTGCCTTTCTTGCAACAAAGCAGTGTGACTTCAGCTTCATTTCGCCTCATTCAAGCCATGTTGGTGGCGCATGGGAACGACAAATCAGGACAGTTAGAAGTGTTGTAAGCTCCACACTGTCTCTCTCTCCTGGGAGGCTGGATGATACTTCACTTCGGACCTTTTTCTATGAAGTAATGGCAATAGTTAACAGTCGCCCGCTTACTGTTGAAAATCTCAACGATCCACAGAGCTTGGAACCCCTCACCCCCAATCATTTACTCACCATAAAATCAGTCGCAGCTCTCCCTCCACCTGGCAAGTTTGTAAAGGAGGATATGTATGCTCGGAAAAGATGGCGCCACATTCAGTACCTGGCAGAGCAATTTTGGAGCCGTTGGCGGAAGGAATATCTAACCAACATTGCTCTGAGGCAACGATGGCATACTCCCAGGAGAAACCTGCACATTGGTGACATTGTGATGGAAAGGGATGATGGGCTACCCAGGAATGAGTGGCGTCTGGGTAGAGTAGCAGAGACCACTGTTGATAAGGATGGGCTTGTGAGAAAGGTCAAACTATGCCTTGGCGACAGGAAGCTTGGAAGGCGAGGAGAGCGTTTACATAAGCAGTCCAATGTTGTACGTCCTGTTCAGAAACTAGTCTTGCTTTTAGAGAATAATTAAACGTACACTTGTAGGAAAAGTACATGCTTGAGACTAGGTAATGAGAAAATTCACAGTGACACCTTTTCTATTGTGACATAAGATTGTAATTTTAGGTTAAATCATCTGTGTTTCATTTACCTTCCTGCTCATTGAAACACTAATAATTTGGTGGGAGTGTAAAAGACCATTTTGAAAAGGTAAAAAATGTTTAAAAAAAGGGGGGGGTAAAATGTTCATTTTTGTATTTCAATTTTTGTTATTTATTTTTTTTATTTTTTTTGTTATTTGTTTTGGAGCTTTTATTTTGAAGGCAGGGTTTGCTACCTACCGGCCTAAGAAACCGGATATAAGAGAAATGCCGACAGGTAGGCACAAACGCTATGCAAAGGGAAATCACGGTCGTCCACTCAATTCTCCAGTTAGCGACTCGCTGGAAAGGTGCACAAGGTATGATCCTGCTTAGTTTAATTCTTTACCCAGCATGTTTGATTTGTTTCTGATGTTTTGTTTGTTGTGTGCTCGTGCTTGTTGTGAGCTCAGTTGTCATGCCAAACATGAAGCCGTTTTGTTTGGGCGATCAGCTGTTTCCTCGCCACCAGCTGTTTATATGGGCCTTCGACGCACAATTTTGATTTAAGGTTATGGGTTGTAACTTTGGGTTTGGTATTGTGAACGATCAATTTCACTGTTGTTTTTATCAGATATATGTGACAAAATGTTAACTTTGAAGGGAACCTCATGAATTTTCTATTTATATATCTTCTTTTGTTGACACGTGGTTATATTGTAAATATTTATGCTATATTTGTTTTGTTTGTATATTTGACACGTGGTTATATTGTAAATATTTATGCTATATTTGTTTTGTTTGTATATTTGGTATATGGTTTATGTTTAATTGTTGTTTTCCTCTTTTGTTTTTCTTTATACAGCTCTTACGGTGTGTTTGTGATCATTGCACTGCTTAATAAAATAAAAGGTATCATAAACCATCAGTCAATGAAAAAGAGTCATCCATTGCTCCAGCCGGGTCTGC
>CM036539.1:8053903-8098903 GCA_020745685.1 Tautogolabrus adspersus
TTAATGAACATTTTTTCATGATATTTTCTACAGGTCCGCGGTCATCGTTTTTTCATGAAAATTTCAGACATTTTATTCATCATATTTTCGACAGGTCCGCGTTCATCGTTTTTTCATGAAAATGTTTTCATGATATTTTCGACAGGTAAGCGGTCATTGTTTTTTCATGAACATTTTTTCATGATATTTTCGACAGGTCCGCGGTCATCTTTTTTTCATGAATATTTCAGACATTTTTTTCATGATATTTTCTACAGGTCTGCGGTCATCGTTTTTTCATGAAAATGTTTTCATGATATTTTCGACAGGTCCGCGGTCATCGTTTTTTCATGAATATTTCAGACATTTTTTTCATGATATTTTTGACAGGTCCGCGTTCATCGTTTTTTCATTAAAAAATTTTCATGATATTTTCGACAGGTCCGCGGTCATCGTTTTTTCATGAAAATTTCATACATTTTTTTCATGATATTTTCGACAGGTCAGCGGTAATCGTTTTTTCTTGAAAATTTCAGACATTTTTTCATGATATTTTCTACAGGTCCGCGGTCATCGTTTTTTCATGAACATTTATTCATGATATTTTCGACAGGTCCGCGGTCATCGTTTTTTCATGAAAATTTCATACATTTTTTTCATGTTATTTTCGACAGGTCCGCGGTCATCGTTTTTTCATGAACATTTCATACATTTTTTTCATGTTATTTTCGACAGGTCCGCGGTCATCTTTTTTTCATGAAAATTTCAGACATTTTTTTCATGATATTTTCGACAGGTCCGCAGTCATCGTTTTTTCATGATCATTTTTTCATGATATTTTCGACAGGTCCGCGGTCATCGTTTTTTCATGAAAATTTCAGACATTTTTTTCATGTTATTTTCGACAGGTCCGCGGTCATCTTTTTGTCATGATAATTTCAGACATTTTTTTCATCATATTTTCGACAGGTCCGCGGTCATCTTTTTGTCATGAAAATTTCAGACATTTTATTAATCAAATTTTCTACTGGTCATCGTTTTTTCATACAACTTTCAGACATTTTTTTCATGATATTTTCGACAGGTCTGCGGTCATCTTTTTGTCATGATAATTTCAGACATTTTTTTCGTGATATTTTCGACAGATCCGCGGTCATCGTTTTTTCATGAAAATGTTTTCATGATATTTTCGACAGGTCCGCGGTCATCGTTTTTTCATGAAAATTTCATACATTTTTTTCATGACATTTTCGACAGGTCATCTTTTTTTCATGAAAATTTCAGACATTTTTTTCATGTTATTTTCGACAGGTCCGCGGTCATCTTTTTGTCATGATAATTTCAGACATTTTTTTCATCATATTTTCGACAGGTCAGCGGTAATCGTTTTTTCTTGAAAATTTCAGACATTTTTTCATGATATTTTCTACAGGTCCGCGGTCATCGTTTTTTCATGAACATTTATTTATGATATTTTCGACAGGTCCGCGGTCATCGTTTTTTCATGAAAATTTCATACATTTTTTTCATGTTATTTTCGACAGGTCCGCGGTCATCTTTTTTTCATGAAAATTTCAGACATTTTTTTCATGATATTTTCGACAGTTCCGCAGTCATCGTTTTTTCATGATCATTTTTTCATGATATTTTCGACAGGTCCGCGGTCATCGTTTTTTCATGAAAATTTCAGACATTTTTTTCATGTTATTTTCGACAGGTCCGCGGTCATCTTTTTGTCATGATAATTTCAGACATTTTTTTCATCATATTTTCTACAGGTCCTCGGTCATCTTTTTTTCATGAACATTTTTTCATGATATTTTCGACAGGTCCGCGGTCATCGTTTTTTCATGAACATTTTTTCATGATATTTTCGACAGGTCCGCGGCATCGTTTTTTCACGAACATTTTTTTTTAATGATATTTTTGACAGGTCCGCGGTCATCGTCTTTTCATGAAAATTTTATACATTTTTTTCATGATATTTTCAGACATTTATTTCATCATATTTTCTACAGGTCCTTGGTCATCGTTTTTTCATGAACGTTTTTTCATGATATTTTCGACAGGTCAGCGGTAATCGTTTTTTCTTGAAAATTTCAGACATTTTTTCATGATATTTTCTACAAGTCCGCGTTCATCGTTTTTCATGAACATTTTTTCATGATATTTTCGACAGATCCGCGGTCAACGTTTTTTCATGAATATTTCAGACATTTTTTTCATCATATTTTCTACAGGTCTGCGGTCATCGTTTTTTCATGAACATTTTTTCATGATATTTTCGACAGGTCCGCGGTCACCGTTTTTTCATGAAAATTTCATAAATTTTTTTCATGATATTTTCGACAGGTCCGCGGTCATCTTTTTTTCATGAACATTTCAGACATTTTTGTCAGGATATTTTCGACAGGTCCGCGGTCATTGTTTTTTCATGAACATTTCAGACATTTTTTTCATCATATTTTCTACAGGTCTGCAGTCATCGTTTTTTCATGAAAATTTTTTCATGATATTTTCGACAGGTCCGCGGTCATCGTTTTTTCATGAAAATTTCATACATTTTTTTCATGTTATTTTCGACAGGTCCGCGGTCATCTTTTTTTCATGAAAATTTCAGACATTTTTTTCATGATATTTTCGACAGGTCCGCGGTCATCTTTTTGTCATGATAATTTCAGACATTTTTTTCATCATATTTTCGACAGGTCCGCGGTCATCGTTTTGTCATGAAAATTTCAGACATTTTATTAATCAAATTTCTACTGGTCATCGTTTTTTCATAAAACTTTCAGACATTTTTTTCATGATATTTTCGACAGGTCCGCGGTCATCGTTTTGTCATGAAAATTTCAGACATTTTATTAATCAAATTTTCTACTGGTCATCGTTTTTTCATAAAACTTTCAGACATTTTTTTCATGACATTTTCGACAGGTCCGCGGTCATCGTTTTGTCATGATAATTTCAGACATTTTTTTCGTGATATTTTCGACAGATCCGCGGTCATCGTTTTTTCATGAAAAATTTTTCATGACATTTTCGACAGGTCCGCGGTCATCTTTTTGTCATGATAATTTTAGACATTTTTTTCATCATATTTTCGACAGGTCCGCGGTCATCGTTTTTTCATGAAAATTTCAGACATTTTATTAATCAAATTTTCTACTGGTCATCGTTTTTTCATAAAACTTTCAGACATTTTTTTCATGATATTTTCGACAGGTCCGCGGTCATCGTTTTTTCATGAAAATTTCAGACATTTACAGGTCCGCGGTCATCGTTTTTTCATGAAAATTTCATACATTTTTTTCATGATATTTTCAGACATTTTTTTCATCATATTTTCTACAGGTCCTCAGTCATCCTTTTTACATGAACATTTTTTCATGATATTTTCGACAGGTCCGCGTTCATCGTTTTTTCATGAAAAAATTTTCATGATATTTTCTACAGGTCCGCGGTCATCGTTTTTTCATGAAAATTTCATGCATTTTTTTCATGATATTTTCGACAGGTCAGCTGTAATCGTTTTTTCTTGAAAATTTCAGACATTTTTTCATGATATTTTCTACAAGTCCGCGTTCATCGTTTTTCATGAACATTTTTTCATGATATTTTCGACAGATCCGCGGTCAACGTTTTTTCATGAATATTTCAGAAATTTTTTTCATCATATTTTCTACAGGTCTGCGGTCATCGTTTTTTCATGAACATTTTTTCATGATATTTTCGACAGGTCCGCGGTCACCGTTTTTTCATGAAAATTTCATAAATTTTTTTCATGATATTTTCGACAGGTCCGCGGTCATCTTTTTTTCATGAACATTTCAGACATTTTTGTCATGATATTTTCGACAGGTCCGCGGTCATCGTTTTTTCATGAACATTTCAGACATTTTTTTCATCATATTTTCTACAGGTCTGCGGTCATCGTTTTTTCATGAAAATTTTTTCATGATATTTTCGACAGGTCCGCGGTCATCGTTTTTTCATGAAAATTTCATACATTTTTTTCATGTTATTTTCGACAGGTCCGCGGTCATCTTTTTTTCATGAAAATTTCAGACATTTTTTTCATCATATTTTCGACAGGTCCGCGGTCATCGTTTTTTCATGAAAATTTCAGGCATTTTTTTCATGATATTTTCGACAGGTCCGCGGTCATCGTTTTTTCATGAAAATTTCAGACATTTTATTCATCATATTTTCTACTGGTCATCGTTTTTTCATAAAAATTTCAGACATTTTTTTCATGTTATTTTCGACAGGTCAGCGGTCATCGTTTTTTCATGAACATTTTTTCATGATATTTTCGACAGGTCCGCGGTCATCGTTTTTTCATGAAAATTTCAGACATTTTTTTCATGATATTTAAATAACTAATAAGAAATTGTATTTATTTGTGCCTTTGATCACCGCTGTTGTTTACTAAAGGCTGTGTCCCCTATATGTATATACAATGTATGTATGTATGTATGTATATATAAATATGTATGTATGTATATATGTTTTTCCCTGCCTATGCAGCAGTATTTCTTTGATAATCCTACCTCCTTTATTATGCTATAGGTTTGACATGTTTATAAAGCGTTGGGCACCCTCAATCGCAGGTTTTTGATGCCATGTTGTATTTCGAGACTAATGACGAGGTGATATGGTTCAAGCATGTCATCACTGTTTCTGTCATTATTACCTGTAATGTTTCATTGTGTTCAGTTTAATTATGTATCAGACTTTATTTTTTATTTGACCTATTATGATGCGCTATTGGAAGTATTATATTTTTTCAATTATTTTATTTTAATTCATTTTACCCGACAATAGTCACATTGCAGACAAGACAATACCAGCAACAGTAATATACATCTTTAAATCATCGTTCAACCACACCATACTGATATTCAGTCCCCCCCCTGTCCCGAGCCCAGTGCAAAGTAGTATCAGGATGTCATAGCATTCATGTAGAGACAAGATATAAGAGATAAAAGTAATGGGATAATGATGAGAAACAAAAAGACAAAAAAAAAAAAAAACAACAATAAAAAATCAAAGAAAAAAAACAAAAACAAGAATAAGAGACCCTCATAGTGACAATACAGTAACTGAGTCAAATTAGGATTCTACTTCATCCCCCATTATAGGGATATAATCTATAACACAACCCCAAACTTTTCGGAAATGCTGTTGTTCTCCTTTCACATAATACATGATTTTCTCAGGTGTACAATATGATAGCAATTCGGACCACCACTGCTTGATTGGGGGAGGGGTTTCAGATTTCCAGTGGCATAATATGCATTTTTTTGCCGCAGTCATAGCTAGTAAAATAAGTTTCTTTTCATGGCTGTCACATTTTTTCAGCACTGCACCATCGCCCAGAATAGCAATACGGGGGTCAGGGGTCAGCTCTTTCAAAAATATTTTGGAGAGTTGGTCAAATATAAAGTTCCAATAACCAGTCAGTCTTTCACATTTCCATAACATATGTATTAGATCCCCTGTTTGATTATTGCACCTAGGGCAGCAGGGAGATGTCTCATGACTGAACTGATGAAGTCTATGTGGTGTGTAATATATCCTATGAAAGATGTTAAACTGAATTAATCTATGTTTTGTGTTAGTTAAGTTTTTTTGAGTCCTCTGAAGTAGGGATTGCCATTCATGCATTGAATATTCATACTGAATGTCTTTTCCCCATTTATTCATGAGTTGGATCATCCTATCATCTTTTTGTTCGTTATTTAATACTGCGTATAGTTTAGATATTAGGCCCTTCTGGGTGCTGGTAGTTCTAAACATTTTCTCTATCGGTGTTTCTGCGATATTGGGGAAGCTGGGGATTTTCTTTTTAACCCAGTTCCTTATTTGCAAATATTTATAAAAATTTGAAGGTGGTATATAAATTTTTTCCCTGAGGTAGTTAAAATCTGCGAAAACATTTTGATTGCACAGATCCCCGATCTCTTCAATCCCCTTAAGTTTCCAATCATTGATGATTCTATCTCTGATGTCTTTAGGGACCAGAGGATTGTTCCACAGGGGCGTGCTCTTTAACAAGGTGTTCTTAGACCCTATAAGTTTGAATGTTTCTTTCCAGCACTTAAAAGTGTGATTTATAACCCGGTTTGTAGTAATAGCTTTGAGGTTTTTGATGGTTTCAACAAAAGGTATTAAAAATAGTGGGGTAGGATGCGTTATATGCTTTTCCATTTTGGTCCATCCAGGGGGGGATGCTTTCTCACTATTAAGCCAGCACCAGATATTACGGGATTGGCTGGCCAGATAGTATAATCTAAAATTGGGTAGGTTCAAACCTCCTTTGTTTAAGGGAGCTTGCAACGATGACAGCTTAATCCTGGCACGTTTTTGAGACCACAGAAAGCTAGTAATTAATTTGTTCAATGAGATAAAAAAGCTTGACAGGCAATTAAGTGGGATTGACTGGAACAGATACATAACTTTTGGTAAGACAGCCATCTTGACGATGTTAACTCTGCCAATTAAGGAGACAGGTAGATCCTTCCATTTATGTAAATCCGCTTTAATCTTTTCAAGAGTAGGCAAGTAGTTTTTTGGGTATATTTGATTCAGATCATTGGGTATTTGAATGCCCAAGTATTTAAGGTTGTTTGGTGTCAGCTTAAAGTGAGATGCAACTGGTCCCGGGTTACAGGTGGCACCTTGGTTCAGGGGCATTGCCTCACTCTTCTCATAATTAAGCTTGTAGCCTGATATTGTGCTATACTTCTCTAAGATTGTAAGCAGCTGAGGCACCGACTTTTCTGGGTGCGTAATGTATATTAGTAAATCGTCCGCATATAAGGAAAGTTTGCTTTCGCATGTTCCAGTCTGTATACCGCATACCTCCCTGTCAAAGCGAATTGCAACAGCTAAGGGTTCAATGGCCAAGGCAAATAAGAGAGGGGAAAGAGGGCAACCCTGTCTTGTCCCCCTTCCCAGCTGGAATGGCTTGGACATAACTCCATTTGTCAAAACCTGGGCTTTGGGAGAGTGATACATGATTTTAATATATTTTATGAAGCCCTCACCAAAGTTCATTTTCTTTAGCGTGTGAAAGAGATATTCCCACTCAATTCTGTCAAATGCCTTTTGTGCATCCATGGAGATGACGAATGTAGGATCTTCTGAGCATTTAGCAAGTTCGATGATATGGATTAGCTTTCTGATGTTGTCTGCACCCTGACGCTGTTGTATAAATCCTGTCTGGTCTTCGTGGATAAGGTGTGTCATCACGCCCTCCAGCCGTAGTGCCACCAGTTTAGAGAATATTTTAAAATCCACATTTAGCATTGACAAAGGTCGATAAGAATCACATAATTGTTTGTCCTTAGACATCTTGGGAAAAACATTGATGGTTGCCAATTCTAGGCTTGGTGGTAGTCTTTCGTTTTTTAGGCTTTCTTTAAGCATCTCCATCATTGGTTGAATTAGTTTGTTCTGGAACTGTTTATAAAAATCGGTTGGTAGGCCATCTGGGCCAGGAGCTTTTCCTGGTTGCAAACTTTGAATTGCCTTACTAAGTTCTTGTAGCAATATTTCTTGATCAAGGCTACTTTTCATTTCTTCTGAGAGCTTAGTTATTTCTATGTTTCCAAAAAAATCCTCAATTTTTTTGATTGTACCTATTTGTTTTTCAGATTTATACAGACTGTAATAGAAGCTTTCAAAACATTGATTTATCTCCTCAGGCTTGTTTACAAGGTCGCCATCTTTGGTTCGTATTGAATCTATTATTTTTGAGCTTTCCTCTTTTCTGATTTGCCAGCTAAGAAGTTTACCAGTTTTATCCCCTTTTTCATAATAGTGGTATTTAGTTCTTGCCATATTCGCTTCTACTTGTCGAGTGGTTAGGTTGCAATATTCAAGTCTTTTTTTTCTTAGCAAATTGGCTATCTCAGCTCTTTTAGCTTCTGCATGCTTTGTTTCCAGTTCATGAATTTCTTGCTCTAATATGTTCAAGTGTTGTCTGCTCTTTGTTTATGAGAGCCATAAGATGTAATCTGTCCTCTCAAGAAGGCTTTCAGAGCTTCCCATATAGTACTTGGGGAGGCAGAGTTAGCGTTGACCTCTAAAAAGTCATCAATTTTGTTTTCTATAAAGACAACAAAATCAGGATCGTTAAGGAGGTATGGTTGAAATCTCCATCTGTGAGGTCTGGGGCGCTCTAAGTTTTGTCTTACTTTCAGTTTTAGAGGACAATGATCTGATATGGTTGCCGCCTGATATTTACATAATATTACATTGTGGAGCATTGTTTTTGATATTAGGAACAAGTCTATTCTAGAGTAGCTGTTGTGTGCTGCTGAGAAGAATGAAAATTCTCTCTCTAGTGGATTAAGTGTTCTCCAAGTATCCACCAAACCCAGATCATGCATACCTTCCCTGACAGTTTTAGCTGCAGTGCTTAGTGGGGGGGGGATTCTTATTTGTTTTATCCAGTGAGGGGTTAAGTATCAAATTATAATCCCCAGCCATAATACATTTTCCATAAGTCTGTGCAGCAGCTAATAGTATATCTTTAAAAAATAATGCATCGTCATTGTTTGGCCCATAGATATTGATAAGTGTGTAGGGTTCTTGATTTATATCACATTTAAGTATTATCCATCTCCCAGTCGAGTCCTTTTCCTGGCTTAGCACTTTAATTGTTATTTGCTTGTGGCATAATATGACCACACCTCTAGACCTAGAGTTGTACGAAGAGAAGAACACTTCCCCCACCCAGTCTCGTTTTAGTTTTAAATGTTCTGCATCTGTCAAGTGTGATTCCTGTAAAAAAGCAATGCTACAGGTGTACAGACAAAAAAGGCATAAAGTAAAATACATAGAATAACTCGGAAATAAAGTAAAGGGCATTGACTCTAGATATATCTTGTACTTAAAGCAATTTGTGAGATCAAATCCATTAATTTCACATAGTTCATGTTTTTTTACACTGGGCTTCCCCCCCTCCCCTCCCAATCCCCGGTACACACCCACTGAGAGTCAGATTGGTCTCATTTAGTAATTCTAATACTGTCTTTAATGGAAAAGAGGGGAAAAAGGAAAGGAATAAAGCAAAAAAAAACGAGGGAAAAAGAAAGAAACACAGTCTTGTGATCCCAGTTAAAGACCCCTTAACATTGCCAGGTCTCACACCACTATTTGTGATCTGTAAAGCTCTACCCCAATGTGTAGCCTAGCTCCAGTGTGATACAGGAGATTTTAGTGCGGAGAGCTAGGGACAATCTAAATACGCACAACCGCAAGCGCACCCACTTTTACCGTCCCTCCCTCTGCTCATAAGGTAGCCGATTTCATAAGTGAGAGAAAAAATAATAATAACAACAAACTTAAACCAAAAAAAACTACCTCCACCTCTCTCACCCATCGCCCAGTTGTTAACATAATCTCAATGGTTCACACATAAAGATTTCACCGCTCTATAGGCTATATATTTAATTATTATTTTTTTCAGTCCATTCACATAATCCACTTCACGAGCCCATAAGGGGCGGGCCCCGAGGCATAGTAGGCATGCTCAGGTGGTCAGTAAAGTTCATTCAGATATTTGGAGAGCCATGCCACAAAGGCAAACAGTCACACATTATGATCGTTTCATTACTTATCTTATAGATGTTTGCCCTCCGTGGGATTTTCCGAAGGTTTACGGCCCCTTAAGATTGTTCGAGTTCGCTGACAAACTTCTGCGCCGTTTCTACAGATTGGAATTCTCTGGTAGCTCCGTTGTGTACCACTCGGAGTGTGGCAGGGAATTTCATGTAGTAGCTCAGTTTCTTGTTGCGGAGGGTCCGCTTCACGTCGTCAAACAGTTTCCGCTGGATCATCACCTCCGGGCTGTAATCCTGGAAAAAGTATATTCTGGTCTTTTTCTCCCTGTAGTGAAGCTCTCCTTTTTCTCGTGCCAGTTTTAAGATAATGTCTTTATCCCGTGATCTCAGAAACTTGATTAGGACTGACATGGGTTTTCCTCGGTTCGGTGTTTTAGATTGCAAGCGAAACGCACTTTTTATGAGCAGCGGACCTCCAAAGTGTCTCTCTCCAAACAGCCATTTTATCCAGGCACTCAGGAAGCCTACTAGGTCCTGCTGCTCCGCTGCCTCCGGCAGGCCTACCAAGCGAAGGTTTAGACGCCTTTCGTCGTATTCAGCCTGCTGTAGTTTTTGTTTCACAAGCGCCACATCTTTGTCTAGTTTGTTGATTGATTCAGATGCCGTTTCAATGTTGTCTTGATTGGCGCTAATACGTTGCTGCATCTCCTCTACCTGTTCACCGAGCGTGGTCAGGGAGCCTCTAATCGAGTCCAGGTTGCTCTGAATGACACTCGTTTTCTTATCAAATGGTTGTAGCAGCTCCGTTTTACTTTCTTGAACAGCCTTCCATAAAGTCTGTAGGGTAAACTCGCCTGGGTCCATATCGGCAGTTTGCCGCAGTCTGAGTGATAGGCTGCTTGGAATTGCGGACACCTGCTTATGCAATTGTTTGTAGGCAGAGGTAACTATTTTGCAGCAGGAAGTTAGGAAATAAACGAGCAATATATATTAAAAAAAAAAAGAGACGAGCTACGGATAAGATAGCAATTAAGTCATTATATTAGATTTCTCTGGGTAGAGCATAAGTGGTATTTTTAAAGCATACTGGTCCTGTGCATGCTGCTCACACCTGCGCGGCCATTTTTTATTTTAAAAAATGGCCGCGCAATATTTTATTTAACTTTTCCTCATATAGGAGGTTCGGCAGGAGCCTGAACGGTTGGCTCTGGAGTTCTTCAACACAAACACTAAATGTGTAGATTTGTTTTGGTTGGGTACAATGTTCACCTTGTTTTCTGTAGGTGTGTGGGGGTGGGGATATTTTATTTGCCAGATGTATGTTTTCATTTTCATTTGCTGTGTTGTTATAGTCTTGTTATAGTCAGGTTCCAGATATACAACCTGCCTCGCCTACCATGACTGACACCAATACTCCCAGAAGGTTGGATGGTTGCTTGGCTAACTTTGGAAGTTGGATTGTTAAGTCACTTAACCATCCAGTGAAGCGTAAAAAGGTATTTACTCACTTAAAACAGCTTAAGGTGGATATAGCATTTCTTCAGGAGACCCATCTACATACTTTAGATCAACCCCTACTGAGAGGGGGATGGGCAGGACAGATATACCACTCCAATTTCCACTCGAAGGCTAGAGGGGCAGCCATACTGATTGACAAGAATACATCATTTACGATGACAAGCGTAGAGGCTGACCCCACAGGGCACTATGTCATTGTGGTGGGGCAGCTATATTCGTTTCCAGTCATTCTGGCCAGTATCTATGCGCCAAACTGGGTAAATCCCATGTTCTTTACAAATCCTTTCTCCCGCTTACCAAATATGGCTTCGCTCCACCTTGTTCTTGGTGGGGACATGAATTGTATACTATCCCCCGTCTTAGACCGTAGCTCGCCAAAAAAAACCTCCCTATCTAAATCAGCGCGTTCAATTCAGCTCTTTCTTAAATCATATGGCATGGCTGATGTATGGCGATTTCGTAATCCTACTTCCAGACAATACTCTTTCCTTCTCCCCAGTCCACAAGACTAACTCACAACTTTTTCTTGGATAAAAGACTCCTTCCTCTAGTTACAGAGTGCAATTATGGGTCTATAGTTATATCAGATCATGGCCCCCTGAGTTTTAAAATGAATTTTCCCAATACACAGTCCAGCTATCGCCCTTGGAGACTTAACCCTCTGCTTTTGTCAGAGGAAGCGTTTACCAATTTCATCGCTTCTGAGATTAAATTATTCCTAGACATTAATCAAACTCCTGGAATGTCCCCTTTAACTACAGTATATGGGAGTCGCTGAAGGCATATCTACGGGGCCAGGTCATCTCATATTGTGCAAATAAAAACAAATCAAGCACCACACGTTTTAAAAAATTTAAGGATTAGATACTGGAACTGGATAGATTGCATAGTCTATCTCCCTCCGCAGACACAATGAAAAAGCGTATGTTACTCCAAGTTGAATTTGATCTCTTGTCAACACGTCAGGCTGAATACCTAATCTCTAAGTCTCGACACGGCTACTATGAACATGGGGAAAAGGCTGGACGAATACTCGCTCACCAGCTGCGACAAAGGACTGCCAATCAGACCATCCCTGAAATTAATGATGACAAAGGCGCAAAAACCACAGATAGCCTTAAAATCAATTCCCGTTTTCAAACGTACTATCAGTCATTATACACCTGTGATTCATCAATAAACCCTTCAATGCTGGAAGATTTTTTTAAGACCTTGCAAGTCCCATCTATAGACCCGGAGGTGGCAATCAGCTCTATGCAAAGTAGCAAAGCACTAGGACCGGATGGTTACCTAGCGGACTTTTATAAAGAGTTTTCAGTCCAACTCTCACCTAGTTGGACTCCAATTTCTACTCGAAGGCTAGAGGGGCAACCATACTTATTGATAAACACATGACCATCCAACACAGCAGCCTTACTGTCAGTCTTCAAAGAATCATTCTAATTAAAATCCCTGCCTCCAACCATGCGCCAGGCAGTTATTTCTTTAATTCTCAAAAAAGTCAAGAACCCTCTTGAGCGCAGCTCATTTCATCCAATTTCACTGTTAAAAATGGATGCCAAAATCCTTGTGAAAGTCCTGGCCCGCCGCTTAGAAGGCGTTCTTCCTTCCATCATATCTCCCGACCAAACGGGTTTTATTAAAAATCGTTATTCCTTTTCTAACATCAGACGCCTGTATGGCCCCTCTCCACCTGGTGAGTCAGGGGTCGTGCTTTCACTTGATGCTGAAAAGGCATTCGACCAGGTGGAGTGGGGCCTATCTTTTTAGAGCACTGGAGGGGTTTGGATTTGGCCCAAGGCTCATAACATGGATCAGGATTTTTTATTCATCTCCGATGGCAGCCGTACGCACCAACAATGATCTGTCTACCTACTTTGAGCTCCAACGCGACAACATAAGAGCATTGCTATACTGGGTGAGGAATGATGTAACTGTCCCCAAGTGGACTGCTTTGGAGGGGGCGTCTGTTGGATCCACTTCTCTGGCAGCTTTATTGTGTGCTAAATTGCCATTTACACAACCCATCTCAAGTTTTACTTCTAACCCGGTTATAATACACTCAATTAAAATCTCAATTAAACTAGACTCCTGGTCTAGAAGGGGTGTGGTCTCACTGTCTGATCTCTATATTGAAGGCAAGTTTGCCTCCTTCGAACAGTTGGTACAGAAATATAATATTCCCAGAACGCGATTCTATAAATACCTGCAGCTCCTTGACTTTGTAACTTCAAATTCCGACTGTAACCCGTCATGCCCTTCCACTTCCCTATTAGACTCAATTTTCAAATGTAAATCAATAAGAAAACAGAATATAAGTACAATCTATGAACTACTCAATACACAGAATTAGACGCGTTTAGATCTCCTTAGGGATAAATGGGAAACAGACTTCAGAATTCAGCAGCAGTGTGGCACAAAATAATACAGTCCATTTTCTCGTCTTCCATATGTCTTAGACATGCTGTTATTCAATTCAAAATTGAACACCGTCTACATTGGTCTAATGTCCGGCTTTCTAAGATCAACGCTGACATAGATCCCACATGTGAGCGATGCAAGCAAGCGCCAGCCGCTCTGTTACACATGTTTTGGGCATGTCCGAAACTTCTTACATTCTGGCAAACCATCTTTGAGACTTTTTCTAAGATATTTGAGAAAACAGTATAACCATCTCCATTTATTGCACTCTTTGGTGTGGCCCCAATAGTCTTAATAGATTTGAAATCAACATGCTGGCCTTTTGTACTCTACTAGCCAGGAGACTGCTACCAGGAGACTGATACTCTTTAAATGGAAATCCCACTGACATATAGTCATTGGATCAAAGAAGTCATGTACCATCTTAAATTAGAGAAAATTAGATACACTATCAGAGGGTCTATTATGAAATGTAATAATATCTGGCAACCTTTCTTAATCTTTGTTAGAGAGAGATGGAGGCTGACATCTTAATTTATTTTTTCTTCTGTGATTTACTTCTTTATGTATTATTTATTTACCTTTTATGAATTTCTGGCTATATACAATGTATCATTTATCTCCTTTTGATATATATCTGGCTATGTACAATGTTTGAGTGTGTGTCTGGTTTCTGGGGGGGTGAGGATTCATTTTAGTTTTTTTTTTTTTTTTTTTTTGTTGTTTTTCTTCTATTCTGTTGTTCCTTTTGGGCCTGTGATATAATGTTGAAAATGAAAATAAAAAAGACCCTGATCAAAAAAAAAAAAAAACTAAGTTAGCCTGTGATCAACATGAGTAGACTGAAAAATTAGATATTTACAGGGCTATCAAGAACATTATACAGGACAATCAAATGAAATAGTACAGTAATGATATTTAAATGTAAAATGGTTGAAAAAATGATGGATACAGAACATTCAGGGAGTTAGGGGTTTTATGTGAATATTCTTTGAAGTATGTGAATACTTGTGCATTTCATTTACATGTCATATAAACTGTATACATTTAGTGCCATATCTTAAAACAATGAATCCTTGTCACCTTTAATGTTTACATTGAATTTGTTTAAACTGTAACAACCTTTTGTGTTTGGAACATTACCTTGGAAGATGAATCTACGAAAAATATGTAACCACTTGCAACATTGAATGTCATCAGCTTTATAAATATGACATGCTGGTATGTGAATGTTTTGTTTACAGTAAAATATACTTTGGGAATCATGTTTCATATCTTATTGTTAGAACAGAAAGTTAAAAAATATGTTTTTTGATAACATTTAAAGAAAGTTGATTTACACAGCCAGACGGTATCACATATTTCGTTCTGATTCTCTTAATGTATGGCACACATTTATGTTCATGCCACATGTGCACTAAACCTTGGCCATTATCTCAGTGTATCTTCCATTTAGTTTAAACCGTCCTGCAGCATACAGTAGTAGCCGCCAGGATGTTCCCCTCCAAGGCAGTAGCCAGTAAGGTGTCAAGCAGTTTCCAGGCAAAGAGAGAGCCCCCATCCTCGCATACATTCCACTGTAAACACGCCCATTTATCTAATTGCAGGGTGTCGCCAGTAGATGGCGCTTCCCTCACAAGAACACATCAGCCTACAGTATTATTGAGCTGAACTTAGCTGTCATTCTAACTCAGACATTTATTAATGAATCCTGAATCACATCAGTTGCTGTTGTTCACAAAGTCATATTGAATATATTCTATGATTTTCTTCATGACATTAAACTATTCATTACTTCTCAAACCCTTTATACATGTAGGCTACTTCTTCTTGAGGGAGCATTGCTTACATCTCGTTAAAATACATTTTGTTAAAATAAAAATGAAAGACGTCGTCTAAATGAGCTCACTAAGCACTAAGACAAGGCAGCGGGTTGTCTTGGGGCATATCACTTTCACTGACGCGCGGATCAATAAACCCATTCACAGTCAACACGGGTAGCATAATCTCAACCTTTTATGTGCAGCTCTCACACATTACATTATGATATTTGTCACAGCCGTGTCCTCAGTTTATATTATGATGTAGGCTACTTTCTCCGCACTTCCAGGCTGCGTCATGGCGCTTGCACCATCAGCAGTGCAGAGATCATGGTCGGGGCGCAGGAGCTGCTCAGTTATTGTACGAATTTCATTATAAAGTTGTATTTATCTTTGTTCCAAAATTCAAGTTACATTTTTACCTAAGGAAAAAATGAAGCAGTCTTCTTGTACTGCTTGTACACTGGTTTGTCTTGTGTTTTTACTCAGCAGCACACTGAGAGACAGAAACAGGTTCTGATAATGTGTGACAAAGTGGATGGAGCTAGAAGTGATGGCCCATTCAGTTTAAACAAAAGACGCAATGTAATGCTAATGATTTGATTCCTGTTATCAATCAATTGCCCATTTCTTGGGTCAGCCTCGTTACCCAAAATGTTTTAAGCAGCTGGCATGTGAATGGAATGTAACTGCGGCTTATTTTGAGTCACTTTAATCAGATACAGCCGTAAATTAACAAAAAATAATCTGGTCTTTAGGGTTGAAGCGTGCTTGGGCACGTACGGATTGCCAGTGTGACCGCACCCTAAGGCTTTCTCCCTGCTCGTCTATAGGAAAACTAATGTCTTCGAATGTTTAAAAAGTCCAAACGAGGAAATGTATTCAAAAACATCATTCTAATCAAATCCAAAATTCAAATTACATTTTTACCTAACGAAAAAATGAAGCACACACAGAAAAAATGTTTATGTTGGTTTTGTTTTGTTGCCTTTTTAAAGCCTGTTGCTACCTGGAGCCACATACAGTATGACCAGGGGCCCGTTTCAGAAAGCAGGTTTTGTGCAAACACTGAGTCAGTTAACCCTGAAATGAGGGAAACTCTGTGTTTTCTGTTTCAGCAGGGGAGGTCACTCAAACCCAAGAAAGAGGGGTAACTCAGGCCCGTTCCAGAGGGAGAGGTAACTTTAGCTCTAAATCAGTTACTATAGTAACTGAGTCTGTGAACCTAACCTGGTCTGGAGCAGGTTTTCTTCAATGAACCCCGAGTTTCTCCTCGTCTCCTCCCTCTTTCAGAGCCAGAAACGCTGTTTCATTTCCTCATTCTTTCATTCAGTCCGTATCACGCTGTGTTAGTGAAGATTCACCGTTTGTCTGAATACAAATCCCGGTTGTTTAAATACTATATGTTAGGTAGGCTATAGCCTACTATAGCGTATAAATGAACTATTTTGTCGAACATGGAATGTATTTTAGTCGAGGAGCTTCGAGGAAGGGGTTGATTACTCTGCAGGGAATAAGAGCCTACATTTACGTCGGGAGATGTTAATACAATTAGAGCTAATTAATAAACTAAACAGGATAAAGGTGAGAGGACATTTAGCCTGTGTGTGAATACAGCATTAGGCTATGTTGGGGATAAAGATAATGCACATTCAAATAGACACAGAATTTAGTTCACTTTGTTTAATATGTCAAATATGATTAAAATACCCCCATGAGCCTAGTTTTTTTTATGTTTCATTTTGTGCTGTTTTAAAGTCGCTTTTCTTCTGCTGGATTTCATCTTAATGAAAATAAATTTGAGGTTTAATACCATTCCACAAGTTTGGAATTGCGATATTATAATTCTGATTAAATATAAAAATTATTAGAATTCATTACGTGCTGACGCGAGCAGCTGTTTTCTCCCACACCTCTCTCTCCTTTGCGCTGCAGCAGTGTTACTTTTTTACCCTTCTAAAAACCGTGCATATGTCCGCATGAAGATGTAGGTTATATTTCGAGAGGGTTAAAGTACGAGGATCTCTTTTTTGTCACCTGTTGCCATGGTGAATCGTAGTATCGGGGATCCATTAATGTTGGCTTTTTATCCTCATGGTGCACGCGCTGAACACCGAGTGAACTCAGAGTTGATTTAACAAACTCAAATCAGCTGATCTGTACGGAGCCCCTAAAGGGACATAGGAAGAAAATATTTTTTGATGAGGAAGAAAATATTTTTTGATACGGGACATAGGAAGAAAATATTTTTAGATGGATGAACATTTTTTAAAAAATACTATTGCGTTCCCTCGCAATACTTTTGCGTTCCCTCGCAATACTTTTGCTTTCTCCCGACAAATAGACTGTAAATAGCAGCGAGCACAAGGCCCTCTACGCAGCTCAGTTATTGAAAAAGGGCTGTGTGTGTGTGTGTGTGTGTGTGTGTGTGTGTGTGTGTGTGTGTGTGTGTGTGTGTGTGTGTGTGTGTGGTCAGATGTGAACGTTGTTTTCCGCTGCTACGTCACCTGCGCACCTGGGCATAGCACTGCGGTCAAGTGAGCCGTCTTTTGCAAAACGCCGGTCAAGCCAGCCGCCTCTCAAAATACGATGCGTGTTTATAGAAGTATTTACGGTACGGGTGCTTGGAACGTCCAAAAAGGAAGAATACGGCCGCGTATTTTCTGAAACTTGTTATTGAAAATGAAATGAAAATAAAATCAAAATTTAATTACAACAAGTATAATATCCCTTTACATTTTAAGATGTTTTTTTCTGAAAACTTTTTGAGATATTCAAGTTTAAGTCTGCTCACATTTCAATGAGAGCTTTGATATTTTGGTCATATTCAATATATTATTTTTAGAAATCTGTGACAGGTGACAAATATCTTTCAATTGATTCCTGTTCATCATGTTCCTGGCTGTTACCCTGAGACTTTACAACAGATTTTACTGTATATTTTTTGAGAAAATTAAAGGTAAGTTTTGCTCAAATTGCATTGAGAGATTTGATATTTTAGTCATATTCAATATTTTATTTTGAAAACTCCATGACAGGTGACAAAGCTCTTTCAATGGATTCTTATTCCTCATGTCCCTGGCTGCTATCCTTGGACTTTTCTGCAGATTTTACTGTATAGTTTTTGAGAAAATTAAAGGTAACTTCTGCTCAAATTGCATTTAGAGATTTGATATTTTAGTCATATTCATTATTTTATTTTGAAAAATCTATGACAGGTGACAAAGATATTTCAATGGATTCGTATTCCTCATGTCCCTGGCTGTTACCCTGAGACTTTTCACCAGATTTTACTGTATAGTTTTTGAGAAAATTAAAGGTTTATTCTGCTCAAATTGCATTGAGAGATTTGATATTTAAGTCATATTCAATATTTTATTTTGAAAAATCCATGACAGGTGACAAAGATCTTTCAATGGATTCTTGTTCCTCATGTCCCTGGCTGTTACCCTGAGACTTTTCAGCAGATTTTACTGTATAGTTTTTGAGAAAATTAAAGGTTTATTCTGCTCAAATTGCATTGAGAGATTTGATATTTTAGTCATATTCAATATTTTATTTTGAAAGATCTGTGACAGGTGACAAAGATCTTTCAATGGATTCGTATTCCTCATGTCCCTGGCTGTTACCCTGAGACTTTTCAGCAGATTTTACTGTATAGTTTTTGAGAAAATTAAAGGTAAGTTCTGCTCAATTTGCATTGAGATATTTGATATTTAAGTCATATTCAATATTTTATTTTGAAAAATCTGTGACAGGTGACAAAGATCTTTCAATGGATTCTTGTTCCTCATGTCTCTGGTTGTTACCCTGAGAATTTACAACATATTTTACTGTATAGTTTTTGAGAAAATTAAAGGTTAATTCTGCTCAAATTGCATTGAGAGATTTGATATTGTATTAATATTCAATATTTTATTTTGAAAAATCTGTGACAGGTGACAAAGATCTTTCAATGGATTCCTGTTCCTCATGTCCCTGGCTGTTACCCTGAGACTTTACAGCAGATTTTACTGTATAGTTTTAGAGATGTTTTTGTATAGTTCTCTCTCTCTCTCTCTCTCTCTCTCTCTCTGTCTCTGTGAGATCATGTTATTGCATGCCACTATCTGTAAATCTCAGTTACATAAACACATAATTTCCTAGGAGCTCCTTAGCTCTCTTAGGTCCCCCGGGATCGTTGGTGGTTATTGAATATGACTTAAATATCAAATCTCTCAATGCAAATTGAGCAGAACTTACCTTAATTTTCTCAAAAACTATACAGAAAAATCTGCTGAAAAGTCCAAGGATAGCAGCCAGGGACATGAGGAACAAGAATCCATTGAAAGATCTTTGTCACCTGTCATAGATTTTTCAAAATAAGATATTGAATATGACTTAAATATCAAAGCGTCTCAATGCAAATTGAGCAGAATTAACCTTTAATTTTCTCCAAAACTAT
This sequence comes from Tautogolabrus adspersus, assembly GCA_020745685.1. Classification (NCBI taxonomy): domain Eukaryota; kingdom Metazoa; phylum Chordata; class Actinopteri; order Labriformes; family Labridae; genus Tautogolabrus; species Tautogolabrus adspersus. The sequence goes on from CM036539.1 coordinate 8,073,661, forward strand.
ACAGTAAAATATGTTGTAAAGTCTCAGGGTAACAGCCAGGGACATGAGGAACAAGAATCCATTGAAAGATCTTTGTCACCTGTCATAGATTTTTCAAAATAAGATATTGAATATGACTTAAATATGAAAGCGTCTCAATGCAATTTGAGCAGAACATACCTTTAATTTTCTCCAAAACTATACAGTAAAATATGCTGAAAAGTCTCAGGGTAACAGCCAGGGACATGATGAACAAGAATCCATTGAAAGATCTTTGTCACCTGTCATAGATTTTTCAAAATAAGATACTGAATATGACTTAAATATGAAAGCGTCTCAATGCAATTTGAGCAGAACATACCTTTAATTTTCTCCAAAACTATACAGTAAAATATGTTGTAAATTCTCAGGGTAACAGCCAGGGACATGAGGAACAAGAATCCATTGAAAGATCTTTGTCACCTGTCACAGACTTTTCAAAATAAGATACTGAATATGACTTACATATCAAAGCGTCTCAATGCAAATTTAGCAGAATTAACCTTTAATCTTCTCCAAAACTATACAGTAAAATCTGCTGAAAAGTCCAAGGATAGCAGCCAGGGACATGAGGAACAAGAATCCATTGAAAGATCTTTGTCACCTGTCACAGATTTTTCAAAATGAAATAATGAATATGACTAAAATATCAAATCTCTCAATGCAATTTCAGCAGAACTTACCTTTAATTTTCTCCAAAACTATACAGTAAAATCTGCTGGAAATTCTCAGGGTAACAGCCAGGGACATGAGGAACAAGAATCTATTGAAAGATCTTTGTCACCTGTCATAGATTTTTCAAAATAAAATATTGAATATGACTTAAATATCAAATCTCTCAATGCAATTTGAGCAGAATTAACCTTTAATTTTCTCAAAAACTATACAGTAAAATCTGCTGAAAAGTCTCAGGGTAACAGCCAGGGACATGAGGAATAAAAATCCATTGAAAGATCTTTGTCACCTGTCATAGATTTTTCAAAATAAGATATTGAATATGACTTAAATATTAAAGCGTCTCAATGCAATTTGAGCAGAACATAACTTTAATATTCTCCAAAACTATACAGTAAAATCTGCTGAAAAGTCTCAGGGTAACAGCCAGGGACATGAGGAACATGAAACCATTGAAAGATCTTTGTCACCTGTCATAGATTTTTCAAAATAAGATATTGAATATGACTTAAATATGAAAGCGTCTCAATGCAAATTGAGCAGAACTTACCTTTAGTTTTCTCCAAAACTATACAGTAAAATCTGCTGAAAAGTCTCAGGTTAACAGCCAGGGACATGAGGAACAAGAATCTATTGAAAGATCTTTGTCACCTGTCATAGATTTTTCAAAATAAAATATTGAATATGACTTAAATATCAAATCTCTCAATGCAATTTGAGCAGAACTTACCTTTAATTTTCTCAAAAACTATACAGTAAAATATGCTGAAAATTCTCAGGTTAACAGCCAGGGACATGAGGAACAAGAAACCATTGAAAGAACTTTGTCACCTGTCACAGATTTTTCAAAATAAGATATTGAATATGACTTAAATATGAAAGCGTCTCAATGCAAATTGAGCAGAACTTACCTTTAGTTTTCTCCAAAACTATACAGTAAAATCTGCTGAAAAGTCTCAGGGTAACAGCCAGGGACATGAGGAACAAGAAACCATTGAAAGAACTTTGTCACCTGTCACAGATTTTTCAAAATAAAATAATGAATATGACTAAAATATCAAATCTCTCAATGCAATTTGAGCAAAACTTACCTTTAATTTTCTCAAAAAATATACAGTAAAATCTGTTGTAAAGTCTCAGGGTAACAGCCAGGAACATGATGAACAGGAATCAATTGAAAGATATTTGTCACCTGTCACAGATTTCTAAAAATAATATATTGAATATGACCAAAATATCAAAGCTCTCATTGAAATGTGAGCAGACTTAAACTTGAATATCTCAAAAAGTTTTCAGAAAAAAACATCTTAAAATGTAAAGGGATATTATACTTGTTGTAATTACATTTTGATTTTATTTTCATTTAATTTCATTTTCAATAACAAGTTCTCGAAAATACGCGGCCGTACTCTTCCTTTTTGGACGTTCCAAGCACCCGTACCGTAAATACTTCTATAAACGCGCATCATATTTTGAGAGGCGGCTGGCTTGACCGGCGTTTTGCAAAAGACGGCTCACTTGACCGCAGTGGCATAGCTGGTAATCAGAACCACAGGCAGGGAGAAAGGGAGACACCGGTGAGGGTGGGGGGAGGGGCAGGGAATCAGGGGAAGCCACACAGTTTATCAACCGTGAGTGTGTGTGAAGATGTTGTCTACTTGAGGTTGAGAGTTTGGGGTGTCAAATTGAGTTTTTATGGGTACCGGGTTATAGTGTTTGTAAGGAAAAATTAGAGTGTCAGTGGCAGAGAGAATGGGAAGAAGAACGAAAGGGCAGGCATTTTTACTCTCTGCACCCATCAATAACAAGGAAGAGGCTTCTGCTAAAATTGAGTAGAAAGGATGATGTGGTTTTAACTAGGCTGAGGTTAGGACATTGTGGTCTTGCCAGTTATTTAAAGGTAATTGGTAAACATCCTGATGGTTTGTGTCAGTGTGGAAAGGAGGAAACAGTCCGACATGTTGTCCTTGTTTGTGGTAATTATAGCAATGAAAGAAGTCAGTTATTCAGGGAGCTATCTGACTTGGGACTTTCATCTTTCTCCTTTAAATCGATATTTTCTGTGGAAACAAATGTTCAATCTGTTGCTGGCGTAGTGCTTCGTTTCTTACACGCTACTGGCCTGTATCATAGGATATGAAATAATCATACATTCCTAGACTGTGGAGGGCAGCATGGTCCGGGGATCATTGGATAATCCGTAATTCATCTGTGAGCAGATACAAATTAACGGTTCTTCTTACTTTGGTTTTCAAATGAAAAACAAGATAACCGTTTTACTGTCTCAATCAAAAAACCATAAAACAAACCAATTTTGGCCCGTTTTTCGATTTTCGTTATTCCTTTTCTCCTTTTTCCTTTCAGAATTGAATATTGAAGGTCCGGGGATCATTGGATAATCCGTAATTCAAATGTGAGCCGATACAAATTAACGGTTCTTCTGTCTGTGGTTTTCAAACGAAAAACAAGATAACCGTTTTACTGTCTCAATGATAAAACCATAAAACAAACCCATTTTGGCCGTTTTTCGATTTTCGTTATTCCTTTTCTCCTTTTTCCTTTCAGAATTGAAAATTGAAAATCAGCTGTTTTCGTTATTCCATTGAGAACGAATAACGAAAAGTCACGTGATAGAAGTCACGTGGTCTGGTTTTTTTTCAGCCGGCATGCGGAAGTGAAAGTGTCAGAATAAAAGCATAGAGAGCGAGAATATTAGGCAGGCAGACGATCTATCACAGTAACAGCAGAGGGTGATAGATCATTAAAAAGGCTAACAAAAGCTACATAAAATGCCCCTAAAGCACATGTGTAAAACTCAAGACCCGCGGGCCGAATTCGGCCCGCCAGCGAGATGTTTTGGCCAGCAGGTTTCATCTGGCCCGCGAGACGTTTTGGAAAGAAAAGAGACATTTTTGAAAAATATTTTTACATGATTTTTTTGTAAATTAAATATTTTTAAAACGTATTTTCACCAAACAGTAAAAACGGTATATTTAGCAACGTAAAGGGTAATATGATACGAAAATTAATTAAACATGGCACTTTGAAATATCTTCTCAGCAGGGAGTAACATAAAAAAGAGAGTTGGCCGAGCGCAACAGCTGCTCCTGCATTATGTCAGCAGTTGACACTGAATGCAGGTTTTCAAGAGAGATTGAAGGAGAGGTATTTCTTGAGTTTTATTTGCTCAGAAGTTGCCAGAATATCAGAGCTATGGGACTGCGTCATGCGTAATGGCCCAGACCGTCTCCACACATCAGTGAGTGTATAGTTGCGGACACCGGCGTTGAGCCTGATGCATCCCTAGACTTATTTTACCTCTGATTATGGTAAAAATCATTCATTTAAAATTAATATTAACTGATTTTATTTACAGAAGGTTCATTTTTAGGTCAGCCAGAGGTGAAAATGTGCTGATGATCACTTTTCAGTTTCAGCGTGACATCACTTCTAAATAGAGTAGCCTGCTGTTGCGCCTTACCACCAGCTCTCATCCTGCTATGTCATTATTACTGAACATTTCCTTCTTATCCGAAAACGATATCACGTACATGCTGTCTGATCATACAGAGGTCCGCTGGTTTAGCCGCGGAGCAGCGCTAAAATGGTTCCTTGAATTACGCACGGAGATGTTACAGATTCATGGCGCATAAAAAGTCAGTGACAGCGTTAGATTAGGACGGTACGGACACTTAGCAGAACGGACTGCCTGGCTCATATTGAAAGTCGTTTTACTGAGTTTACTCAGTTGAGAAAGTAGAACTCAACACGGAGCTGGTCAGACCACACTGCGCAGCGCTGAAGGAAACTTTCCCGTCTGTTCGTCTGGAAGAATTTGATCATGTTATAATGCCTGGCACTAAAATACCTGAAGATGACTGTTTGCATCAGAGACACTCAGTGTGTTTGTGACAACATGTGAGCAGGTTTAATCTGTGATGAACCTTAATGAGTGCAAACTGTGCTGTGGCCTGATGCACACACATCTAAAGTCTCTCTCTCTCTCTCTCTCTCTCTTTAGCTCTCTCTCTCTTTAGCTCTCTCTCTCTCTTTCTCTCTCTCTCTCTCTCTCTCTCTCTCTCTCTCTCTCTCTCTCTCTTCACTGTACTCTGTAATATTAATGCACTGATCCCAGGGCAGGTAGAATAACCCTTGTGTCAAGGTTTCTATTGAACAGCAATATTAAAAAATATAGTAAAGTTTGCAATGACAGAGATTTTGTGTTTTAAATCTGATTCCTGCAGTCTTATAAATTCATCTTTAGTGAATGCCAACATTTTTTTCAAATTTCAAACTTTTTATCACATGATGCAAGGATAGCATGATGATTTATGCCTGACCTGATTTGTTACTGTTAACATAAAGTCATCAGTACAAGAAGCTTATTTTGATTTGTTTTTAATCCTACAGCAGCCTATATATACATGTTCTGAGTTATAGTGATGCTGGCAAAATTAGTCCGGCCCACTGGAGGTCTCATTGGAACAAATCTGGCCCCCGACCCAATATGAGTTTGACACCCCTGCCCTAAAGGGACATAGGAAGAAAATATTTTTTGATGAGGGACATAGGAAGAAAATATTTTTTGATGGATGAACAATGGACAGTACCCACTACGAACTGGAAATGACTTCGGATTCCCTCCAGTGGCACTTTTTGTGATGTGTAAGTATCCTATAACAAACAACAGTATTCAAAGTCTAATATCTAAACATAGCCTACTGTGCTCAAAAAAATACCGCTATGTTGATCATTGTTGAAAGTATATTTAAGCTATGTAAGCACCACAGACTGTAGGCTACAGGTGGAAAGATAAGTTGTATTTGTTTATAAACTGTTAATTATCAATGCAAATCATACCTGCTTAAAGTCAAAATATTGAAATGACCAGAAAATCAATTATTTTGGTATCTTCGTTTTAGGCAAAGAAGACTATCAATCCAGCTGGTCTGACATCTTCCACAGATGCAAAGGGTAAGTTAAAATCATCTGTTAATAGTTAGATATCCTTTGATTTCTGTATGAGTTTCAGTAGAGGATGGAAAAAAACAAGCTACTGTTACACAATACAGTCTTTAAAATAAAATCACACACCAGCAAAAGGTTGAATAGAAAGGTGATGTTTTCTTTTTCATTATACAGTCAACAGAACCTAAAAAGGACTCCATTAAGTTCAATATTAGTCTACCGGGTAAAGTGGTTAGGCTGGAGTGACCTGCTGCACGGCTGCTCTCCCAGATGAAGATAGTCCTCTCTGCCATACACTTGTCACCCAGAAGAGCTGATCAATGTTTGAAACACTGAAGAAGGTGGACAAGGTCTGGCGCTTTGTGAACAGTGAGATACCTACCATAGTTTCATCTGCTGGTGGAAGCATTGTGCATCATCCTCAGATAAAACACAGAGATCCTGCTCAGTATTCAATGATGGGGATGTGTTTGAAAGGCCAAAGGGTTGTGTTGGATTTGCTTTTCCGCCATAAAAATCATCCATGATCTCTATGCTTTATTTGATGGAATTTCTTTGTTAAATGATTTTGTATACTTTCTCCTATACCCCAGCAATTCAACCTGATGGTCTCCCTCACTAGTTGTAAAGGTTAACAAAGCCAGGGTTGTTTGTTGAAAAAAATGTTTGAATTAACTTTTTAAAATAGGACATGGTCATGATTTAAAGAATTTAACAGTGAAGTTAATAGCTTTAAACCAAAAAGGCCTTGAACTGACATTCATTTCTTCTTGACTAACTGTCAACAGCTTTGCTAACAGCAAGCTCAGCTTGTCCCAGCCGGGCTCGTCTGAGATAAACAGCCTTTAAACTTCTTCTTCAACACTAAAAATGTATTGCCAATAGGTATATAGTAAAGCCAGTAGTTAAGGTGAGAATACGAGCAAGTTGTGCAGGAGAGTCCATCTTTTTTTTATTAGTCACAGACATGTCAAACAGTCGGCCATTTTGGGATCCTTTTTTCACGAGATCATTTTTGAGAGAGGACAGGAAATGCTCAGGGAACGAGTTCTCCAGGTTGGCAGCGGTTGAGGTCTGAATCTGAGGGCATCTTCTGTAATAAAGAAAAACAATCATGGAGTTAATTGTAAAGTAAAATGTATTTTATTGTTTATGTCTCAGACCCGAAATAAGATCTGTCCTGAGGTTCTGCTAAACTTCAGGTTTTATTTTCTTAATGAGAAGCAGATATTTGATCTAGTTTTTCCTTTTAAGGACAGGATAACTATTTTTAATAAACACATTCAATAATGTAAGCATCAGCTTTATGTTTTTAAAGAAGAGTGTGCCTGGCACTTACTCAAGATTAGTTTAATTGTCAACACATGGGCCAGCCTGATCAATTAAACTATTGTAAAATATTCTCATATAATCGTGACATAAACAGGTTTACAATAATTCACTTTTGCCAATGACTTAGCGGTAGCCAGGGATGTGAGCTAACAGGTGCTACCCACTGAAACAACAGAATCAATCTGAGGCAGAAATCAGAAGCTTGTATAATTAAATATGACAAAGAGTTTACATGAACTCAGACTGAGGCTTACTTAGTATGATTCTGTAATCCTTCACCGTCTTATATCCCTTTAATATAAACCAGTTTACATGAACTCAGACTGAGGCTTACTTAGTATGACTCTGTAATCCTTCACCGTCTTATATCACTTTAATATAAACCAGCTCTTTACCTGAAAGAGTTGTATCATCTGGGACCTGTGTGTCTCAGACATGGAAGTCAAGTGTCCTCTCTCTTCACATCTGCAGTGAGCCTAGGACAGAGACCGACAGATGAGCAGAACCGGTTTATACTGGTTTTTTGTTAACAGTGGAACTCTTATGTTGCAGTGCTAAACAAAGTATTTCAATTTTTACTTCATTGTATCTTCATAAATGTCTTATCTCTGTAGTGTAAACACAAACACCTTTTATTTAAAACTTTGGACACTAGGTGGCAGTATTGGGTTGCTGTTTAGGTCATAGGTCAGTAAATTGGGTCAGTTGTTGTATACCCTGAAGCAAGTTAAAAATATCCAGATTTCCTTAAGTAAGCTGGTTCGAAAAAGACAGAAGCCCTAGATAAAGATATTGGGTAGCATGAGCTGGGGCTCGTTTCAGTAAGCAGGTTTTGTGCAAACACTGAGTCAGTTAACCCTGAAATGAGGGAAACTCTGGGTTTTCTGTTTCAGAGGGGGAGGTCACTCAAACCCGAGAAAGAGGGGTAACTCAGACCTGTTCCAGAGGGAGAGGTTACTTTAGCTCTGAGTCAGTTACTATGGTAACTGAGTCTATGAACCTAACCTGGTCAGGAGCAGGTTTTCTTCAATGAACCCCGAGTTTCTCTCTGTCTCCTCCCTCTTTCAGAGCCAGAAACACTGTTTCATTTCCTCATTCTTTCATTCAATCTGTATACGCGCGTGTTAGTGAAGATTAACCGTTTATCTGAATAAAAATTCAGGTTGTTTTAATACTATGGCATGTATTTTAGTCGAGGAGCCTCGAGATGAAGGGGTTCATTACTCCGCAGGGAATAAGAGCCTACATTTACGTCGGGAGATGTTAATTTAATTAGGGCTAATTAATAAGCTAAACATGATAAAGGTGAGAGGACATTTAGCCTGTGTGTGTGACACCAGCATTATGTTGGGGATGAAGATAAAGCAGATTTAACAAACTCAAATCAGCTGCTCTAGAACCAGAAACTCAGAGTTTCCCACCAGAGGGTAAATCAACTCAGAGCTCAGAGTGACACTGAGAGTTTGTTGAACAGTCTGTCAGAAACAGGCCCCTGGTAGCAACTCAGCCTGTTGTTGCCTTTTTAGTTATACAGTAATATGATCCTGTGTGTTACCCCTGTCAGTGCGGACCTTACCTGGTGACCTTTAGTGAGAGAGGACCTCACGTGATGAGTTGGAATCAGAGTCTGGACTGCTGTTTCATTTGGTCAATGATTTCCCTGAAGACAGAAAGAAAACGATGACAAACTGAACAAGACTTCTTGCAGTATCGTTGAGGCTGTTAAAATCTGCTGCTAGTCTTCCTTACATTTTAAGAAAGAATATAACTTGTTACTAAAACTCCTTTTACATGTCTTCAAACTTGATGCCACTAGCAGTTACAATAAAAATCCTATCATGAGTGATGATTTTACCTTTGAGTTCTTGGTGACGGCGTGCTCTTCAGAGATCATGGCATCCACCTTCACAACCTACTGCTTCAGTCTGGCTGCCTCATGGTCACTGACAGGAAAACCACAGAAAATAGTGCTTCAGATTATTTATCAAAGGATGTACTGTGTAAGTATATTCCATTTTTATCAGCAAGTGCTTTGTTATTTGAGGGGTAAAATTAGACTGTAAAAACCACAGTTACAGCACATTTAAAAATACTTCTTACTAAAAAGAAGATAAATAAACAACATTTAAAGACATTTATGACATTTGGTTTCATGTTAACAAAACACCTTAGTTTTATTTATGTTGAGAACCATGCAGCCTAATTTCCATCTGTAGTCCGGCAGGTTCATGTGTCGTCTCTTTTCTTCAAACAGTAAGGAACATTATCGAACCTCATCATAACTTCAGTATTATATGAACACAGGACATTTTCTGCCTCTTCCAAATACCAGACTGACCAACTGTTAATGTTAATAAATGCAGGCCAGCAGGCAATTGTTCTGTTCAATATGGTCTTTTATTGCTTTAAGATACCGTAACACATTATTTTAGCTTGATTAAAATAAGTTAAAATAAAGTAAAGACATCGTCAGTGATTAACAACTATAAGCTGAATTGTACCCTGGTTCTGTTTTTTTTAATACGATGTCCAGAACAGTAACCGTATATCATAAAGCATAGCAAGTACGTTTGTAAGGATTTCCCCCTCGATTGTTTTCTCAAATAAAAGATCAATAATGTCAAAGCCAGCCATCAGTAACATACAGTATCATAACAACACCATCACGTTAGCCACGATAGCCTACTTTAGTGCTGCTAGCTAGCTAACAACCATAGGCTACCCCCGAAAAGTACATATAAAACACACATTTAAACTTACCGAGTTAATGCAAAGATCCTTAGATCCCATAGGTCAGTTAGAAACAGCAGAACATCTCAATATGTCAATTCAAGAGAGACAAACAAGGAGCGGAAAAGTTCAAGTCTTCTCGCTCCACCGTGGATTACGTTTGAAGTCAACACCAACAAACAGACGGGTCAAAAAATCTAAAAAATATAAAAAAAAAAACATGTTCTTCCTATGTCCCTTTAGGGACATTTTATGTAGCTTTTATTAGTCTTTTTAATGATCTATCACCCTCTGCTGTTACTGTGATAGATCGTCTGCCTGCCTAATATTCTCGCTCTCTATGCTTTTATTCTGACACTTTCACTTCCGCATGCCGGCTGAAAAAAACCCAGACCACGTGACTTCTATCACGTGACTTTTCGTTATTCGTTCTAAATGGAATAACGAAAACAGCTGATTTTCAATTTTCAATTCTGAAAGGAAAAAGGAGAAAAGGAATAACGAAAATCGAAAAACGGGCCAAAATGGGTTTGTTTTATGGTTTTTTGATTGAGACAGTAAAACGGTTATCTTGTTTTTCGTTTGAAAACCACAGACAGAAGAACCGTTAATTTGTATCGGCTCACATTTCAATTACGGATTATCCAATGATCCCCGGACCGTTTCTAACTGACCTGTGGCTTCTAAGGATCTTTGCATTAACTCGGTAAGTTTAAGTGTGTATTATATGTACTTTTCGGGGGTAGCCTATGGTTGTTAGCTAGCTAGCAACACTAAAGTAGGCTAACGTGGCTAACGTTATGGTGTTGTTATGATATGTTACTGATGGCTGGCTTTGACATTATTTATCTTTTATTTGAGAAAACAATCGAGGGGGAAATCCTTATAAACGTACTTGCTATGCTTTATGATATACCGTTACTGTTCTGGACATCGTATTACAAAAAAACAGAACCAGGGTACAATTCAGCTTATAGTTGCTAATCACTGACGATGTCTTTACTTTATTTTAACTTATTTTAATCAAGCTAAAATAATGTGTTACGGTATCTTAAAGCAATAAAAGACCATATTGAACAGAACAATTGCCTGCTGGCCTGCATTTATTAACATTAACAGTTGGTCAAGTCTGGTATTTGGAAGAGGCAGACAATGTCCTGTGTTCATATAATACTGAAGTTATGATGAGGTTCGATAATGTTCCTTACTGTTTTAAGGAAAGATACGAAATGGACACATGGTTCATGTTCAGGTTCTGCCGGACTACAGATGGAAGTTAGGCTGCATCTGGCATATATTTCCAAATTTATGTTCATGTATAATGTGCACTGTCCCTATATTAAACACAAATATTAATACAAATCAACAGGGGATGGTTAATACAAACCAAACATTAACTGTAAGGACTCAAAAACGTACAATTCAACAGTTTCCTGTTATGACTTTTTACATTTTTCTGTAACCTAAAGGTTCTCAACATAAATAAAACCTAACTAATGTGTTTTGTTAACATGCTGAAACCAAATGTCATATATGTCTTTAAATGTTGTTTATTTATCTTCTTTTTAGTAAGTAGTATTTTTTAATGTGCTGTAACTGTGGTTTTTACAGTCTAATTTTACCCCTCAAATAACAAAGCACTTTCAAATATTGTCGAGGACTTTTTTGCTGATAAAAATGGAATATACGTACACAGTACATCCTTTGATAAATAATCTGAAGCACTATTTTCTGTGGTTTTCCTGTCGGTGACCATGAGGCAGCCAGACTGAAGCAGCAGGTTGTGAAGGTGGATGCCATGATCTCTGAAGAGCACGCCGTCACCAAGAACTCAAATGTAAAATCATCACTCATATGATAGGATTTTTATTGTAACTGCTATTGGCATCAAGTTTGAAGACATGTAAAAGGAGTTTTAGTAACAAGTTATATTCTTTCTTAAAATGTAAGGAAGACTAGCAACAGATTTTAACAGCCTTTACAATACTGCAAGAAGTCTTGTTCAATTTGTAATCATTTTTCTTTCTGTCTTCAGGGAAATCATTGACCAAATGAAACAGCAGTCCAGACTGACTCAATTCCAACTCATCACGTGAGGTCCTCTCTCACTAAAGGTCACCAGGTAAGGTCTTCACTGACAGGGGTAACACACAGGATCAAACAGGCTGAGTTGCTACCAAGGGCCCGTTTCTGAACGACTGTTCAACAAACTCTCAGTCTAACTCTGAGCTCTGAGTTGATTTACCCTCAGGTGGGAAACTCTGAGTTTCTGGTTCTAGATCAGCTGATTTGAGTTTGTTAAATCAACTCTGAGTAAGTTCACTCTGTGTTCAGCGCGTGCACCATGAGGATAAAAAGCCAACATTAATGGAGCCCAGATACTACGATTCACCATGGCAACAGGTGACAAAAAGAGATCCTCGTACTTTAACCATCTCAAAATATAACCTACATCTTTATGAGGACATACGGCGAATATGAACAGGTTTTAATAAGGAAAAAAAGTAACACTGCTGCAGCGCAAAGGAGAGAGAAGTGGGAGAAAACAGCTGCTCGCGTCAGCATGTAATGAAGTCTATTCATTTAATATTTAATCAGAATTATAATATCGCAGGTCCAAACTGGTGGAATGGTGTTAAACCTAAAATGTATTTTCATTAAGATGCAATCCAGCAGAAGAAAAGCGACTTTAAAACAAAATGAAATATAAGAACAAACTGGGCTCATGGTGGTATTTGAATCATATTTGACATATTAAACACAGTGAAGTTCATTCAGTGTCTATGTAGGAGCCATAATGTGTGTTTTACCTCAGTTGATTATTTGTTATATTTTGCTCCTTATATGGGTTTGATATTGTTTCCGGTAATTAGCAGTGGGCGTGGTTTACTTTATTTTTACCTGTGCATTTGGGGTGGCGGGAGGCTAGACAAAGAGGGTGAGTGAGTTTGAAATATCTTCTGTTGACCGTCATCGTCATTGTTATCGTCATCATCATGTTTTGGACCTTTTGGACCTTTCCACAATTTCCCAGTTTGGGATCAATAAAGTACATCTATCTATCTATCTATCTATCTATCTATCTATCTATCTATCTATCTATCTATCTATCTATCTATCTATCTATCTATCTATCTATCTATCTATCTATCTATCTATCTATCTATCTATCTATCTATCTATCTATCTATCTTTTGTTTAGAAATACCTTTTTTCCGTTTAATAAATCTACAAACATATCTGGACTTTTGGAATTTTTACACGAACGAGTCACAGATACAAGCCCATTTAGCCTCTGTGCTGCACTTTACAATCTTAAGCCGCCACAGTCTATTTGAATGTGCATTATCTTTATCCCCGACATAATGCTGGTGTCACACACATGCTAAATGCCCTCTCACCTTTATCCTATTAGCTTATTAATTAGCCGTTATTAAATAAACATCTCCCGACGTAAATATAGGCTCTTATTCCCTGCGGAGACTAAAATACATGCCATGTTCGACAAAATAGTTTGTTTTATACGCTATAGTAGTCTATAGCCTACCTAACATATAATATTAAAACAACCTGGATTTTTATTCAGACAAACGGTGAATCTCCACTAACACGCGCGTATACGGATTGAATGAAAGAATGAGGAAATGAAACAGTGTTTCTGGGAGAAACTCAGGGTTCATTGAAGAAAACCTGCTCCTGACCAGGTTAGGTTCACAGACTCAGTTAGTATAGTAACTAACTCAGAGCTAAAGTAACCTCCCTCTCTGGAACAGGTCTGAGTTACCCCAGGCCCCAGCTTATGATACCCGATAGGTTTATCTAGGGATTCTGTCTTTTTCTACCAGCTTACTTAAGGAAAGTCTGGATATTTTTAACTTGCTTCAGGGTATACAACTGACCCAATTTACTGACCTATGACCTAAACAGCAACCCAATACTGCCACCTAGTGTCCAAAGTTTTAAATAAAAGGTGTTTGTGTTTACACTACAGAGATTAGACATTTATAAAGATACAATGAAGTAAAACTTGAAATACTTTGTTTAGCACTGCAACATAAGAGTTCCACTGTTAACAAAAAACAGTATAAACCGGTTCTGCTCATCTGTCGGTCTCTGTCCTAGGCTCACTGCAGATGTGAAGAGAGAGGACACTTGGCTTCCATGTCTGAGACACACAGGTCCCAGATGATACGACTCTTTCAGGTAAATAGCTGGTTTATATTAAAGGGATATAAGATGGTGAAGGATTACAGAATCATACTAAGTAAGCCACAGTCTGAGTTCATGTAAACTCTTTGCCATATTTAATTATACAAGCTTCTGATTTCTGCCTCAGATTGATTCTGTTGTTTCAGTGGGTAGCACCTGTTAGCTCACATCACTGGCTACCGCTAAGTCATTGGCAAAAGTGAATTATTGTAACCCTGTTTATGTCATGATTATATGAGAATATTTTACAATGGTTTAATTTATCAGGTTGGCCCTTGTGTTGACAATTCAAACTAATCTTGAGCAAGTGCTAGGCACACTCTTCTTTTAAAACATAAAGCTGATGCTTACATTATTGAATTTGTTTATTAAAAATAGTTATGCTGTCCTTAAATGGAAAAACAAGATAAAATATCTTCCTCTTATTAAGAAAATAAAACTTAAAAACCTGAAGTTTAGCAGAACCTCAGGACAGATCTTATTTCAGGTCTGAGGCATAAACACTACAATAAAATACATTTTACTTTACAATTAACTCCATGATTGTTTTTCTTTTTTACAGAAGATGCCATCAGATTCAGACCTCAACCGCTGACGACCTGGAGAACTCGTTCCCTGAGCATTTCTTGTCCTCTCTCAAAAATGAACTCGTGAAAAAAGGATCCCAAAATGGCAGACTGTTTGACATGTCTGTGACTAATAAAAAAAATATGGACTCTCCTGCACATCTTGCTCATCTTCTCACCTTAACTACTGGCTTTACTATATACTTATTGGCAATACATTTTTAGTGTTGAAGAAGAAGTTTGAAAGCTGTTTATCTCAGACGAGCCCGGCTGGGACAAGCTGAGCTTGCTGTTAGCAAAGCTGTTGACAGTTGGTCAAGAAGAAATGAATGTCAGTTCAAGGCCTTTTTAGTTTAAAGCTATTAACTTCACTGTTAAATTCTTTAAATCATGACCATGTCCGATTTTAAAAAGTTTATTCAAACATTTTTTTCAACAAACAACCCTGGCTTTGTTAACCTTTACAATTAGTGAGGGAGACCATCAGGTTGAATTGCTGGGGTATAGGAGAAAGTATACAAAATAATTTAACAAAGAAATTACATCAAATAAAGCATAGAGATCATGGATGATTTTTATGGCGGAAAAGCAAATCCAACACAACCCTTTGGCCTTTCAAACACATCCCCATCATTGAATAATGACCAGGATCTCTGTGTTTTATCTGAGGATGATGCACAATGCTTCCACCAGCAGATGAAACTATGGTAGGTATCTCACTGTTCACATAGCGCCAGACCATGTCCACCTTCTTCAGTGTTTCAGACATTGATCAGCTCTTCTGGGTGACAAGTGTATGGCAGAGAGCTGCTGGTGTAATTCTTGCAGGTCATGCTTCAGCCGTGCAACAGGTTTGATGCCGTTGTCCAGTCCCAGGTCATTTCTGCCACAGTGGATGAGCAGGGCATCTGGCACAGCTCTTAGTCCAAGTACTGGTGGAAAAGGGAGGCAGGTCCTGCAAACTGTCACCCCAGCCTAACCACTTTACCCAGTAGACTAATATTGAACTTAATGGAGTCATTTTTAGGTTCTGTTGACTGTATAATGAAAAAGAAAACATCACCTTTCTATTAAACCTTTTGCTGGTGTGTGATTTCTTTTATTTTAAAGACTGTATTGTGTAACAATAGCTTGTTTTTTTCCATCCTCTACTGAAACTCATACAGAAATCAAAGGATATCTAACTATTAACAGATGATTTTAACTTACCCTTTGCATCTGTGGAAGATGTCAGACCAGCTGGATTGATAGTCTTCTTTGCCTAAAACGAAGATACCAAAATAATTGATTTTCTAGTCATTTCAATATTTTGACTTTAAGCAGGTATGATTTGCATTGATAATTAACAGTTTATAAACAAATACAACTTATCTTTCCACCTGTAGCCTACAGTCTCTGGTGCTTACATAGCTTAAATATACTTTCAACAATGATCAACATAGCGGTTTTTTTTTTTAACACAGTAGGCTATGTTTAGATATTAGACTTTGAATACTGTTGTTTGTTATAGGATACTTACACATTACAAAAAGTGCCACTGGAGGGAATCCGAAGTCATTTCCAGTTCGTAGTGGGTACTGTCCATTGTTGATTACATTTGAAGTCGACACCAACAAACATACAGGGGCCCGTTTCTGAAAGACGGTTCAACAAACTCTAAGTCTAACCCTGAGCTCTGAGTTGATTTACCCGCAAGTGGGAAACTCTGAGTTTTCGGTTTCAGATCAGCTGATTTAAGTTCGTTAAATCAACTCTCAGTAGGTTCACTCAGTGTTCAGCGCGTGCACCATGAGGATAAAAAGCCAACATTAATGGAGTCCCGATACTACGATTCACCATGGCAACAGGTGACAAAAAGAGATCCTCGTACTTTAACCATCTCGAAATATAACCTATCTTCATGCGGACATACGGCAAATATGAACAGGTTTTAATAGGGGAAAAAGTAACACTGCTGCAGCGCAAAGGAGAGAGAGAAGTGATGTAGGGTACGACGGCTGCTCGCGTCAGCATGTAATGAAGTCTATTAATTTAATATCTAATCAGAATTATAATATCGCAGGTCCAAACTGGTGGAATGGTGTTAAACCTAAAATGTATTTTCATTAAGATGCAATCCAGCAGAAGATAAGCGACTTTAAAACAGCTCAAAATGAAATATAAGAACAAACTAGGCTCATGGTGGTATTTTAGCCTAATCATATTTGACAAATTAAAAAAAGTAAACTTCATTCAGTGTCTATTTGAATGTGCATTAGGCCTATCGTTTTATTCCCAACATAATGCGGGTGTCACACACATATGCAAAATTTCCTCTCACCTTTATCCTGTTTAGTTTATTAATTAGTCCTAATTAAATTAACATCTGATTATCAACGTAAATATAGGCTCTTATTCCGTGCGGAGTAATGCAGCCCCTTCATCTCAAGGCTCCACGACTAAAAGACATGCCATGTTCGACAAAATCGTTTTATACGCTAGACTAGAGTAGGCTATAGCCTACCTCACATATAATATTAAAACAACCTGGATTCTTATTCAGACAAACGGTGAATCTTCGCTAGTTACGCGCGTGATACGGACTGAATGAAAGAATGAGGAAATGAAACGGCGTTTCTGGATCTGAAAGAGGAAGGAGACAAAGAGAAACTCGGGGTTCATTGAAGAAAACCTGCTCCCGACCAGGTTAGGTTCACAGACTCAGTTACCATAGTAACTGACTCAGAGCTAAAGTTACCTCCCTCTCTGGAACAGGCCTGAGTTACCCCTCTTTTTCGGGTTTGAGTGATCTCCCCCTCTGAAACAGAAAACCCAGAGTTTCCCTCATTTCAGGGTTAACTGACTCAGTGTTTGCACAAAACCTTCTTTCTGTAACGGGCCCCAGGTGTATACTGGTGTATACAAAACGAGCTCGTAAACAAACAAACACTAAACGCGACAGGATCCAGACAACATCTTCACACACACGGTTGATAAACTGTGTGGCTTCCCCTGATTCCCCCCCCCCCCCCCACCCTCACCTGTGTCTCCCTTTCTCCCTGCCTGTGGTTCTGATTACCAGCTATGCCCAGGTGCGCAGGTGACGTAGCAGCGGAAAACAACGTTCACAATTTACCACACACACAGACACACACACACACACACACACACACACACACACACACACACACACACACACACACACACACACACACACACACACACACACACACACACACAGACACACACACACGCACACACACACAGCCCTTTTTCAATAACTGAGCTGCGTAGAGGGCCTTGTGCTCGCTGCTATTTACAGTCTATTTGTCGGGAGAAAGCAAAAGTATTGCGAGGGAACGCAATAGTATTGCGAGGGAACGCAATACTATTGCGAGGGAACGCAATAGTAGCCTACAAAAAAAAAAAAAGTTCATCCATCAAAAAATATTTGTCCCTCATCAAAAAATATTTTCTTCCTATGTCCCTTTAGGGGCTCCGTAGCTTCTTGATGCATTGTAGACTGATTTGGGCCAGTGTCTCCTCAGTCTCATTTTGGTCAGCAGCACGTAGAAGGAACAGGCGGCAGTGTCTCTGCTACTGATGAATGTGCAGACGGTTTATTTACAGTCCGTAAATAATAGTGTAGACACGCAAGCATTAGAGGGGGGGGGGGCACTTGCAGGTGATCACCGAGTATGAGCCCTACAGTAGGCTACCTCGGTAATGTTAGAAAGATGTTGACAGATTCGGCTTTCCCAGATCAATAACTCATTATAGCTGAACATTTGTCTACTTTTAAAAACACCTCCCTGCAATCACAGCAAGGCAGACTGCGAGATACAAACAGATTTTTCTCAAAACGAACCATCCTCTTTGCTGGGCAACTACATTAGCCTCTATAACCACTGTGGCCACACCTCTGCTGTGGCTCGAATGCAATGCGCAGGGACCGTCTGCAAATTGCAACACCGAAAAAATTACTTCAGCCTAAAAATCATCTATGCAAAAGCATAGGCTAAAATTATTTTACAAGTTATCTCGTGTTGTTTATAATACAATTCTTAGTTTGGAAAATTATGCTTTTACATAATTTTGAGGAATTTCTATTATTAATAGCCTAAATGTCAATAAAATCACTTTTGTAAGCTGTGTGGTAAAACAAAATCCCATCATTAATAATTGACTCCTAGCTGTTTAAACTAAAGCACATGGCTTTGCAAATTTGCTTTCATATATTTTTAGGGACTTGTTTATAATTAAATTTGGTTATCAAATAATCATAGGCTAACTGTACTATAACATGTTGTAGTGCCACCAAATTCATAGCACACATAAATTATATTCACCTTTTCAAATAGTATCTCCATGCTCTTTCTAACCACTTTTTTTTGTGTTTGATCCTTTACAATTGTTAAATTAAATTGAGGACTCCAGAAGGCATGGCTACAGATTTGGGTATTATAAATGAGCTGTTGGAAAATTGATAACAAAAGCCACATGAAGGGTTTTAGCTTCTTTTTTTTCATTTCAGCAGTTAGGAACACCCCACTCATCTTCACAAAATGTTAATTTAACTTGTAATTATTCTCACTCTGCTGTCTGAAAAATGTGTGTGTTCTACTTAGTCTGTGCTGTCACGACCAACATTTTCACAAATACCTTCTTTTTTCAACATAAAAGCACAGAGAGAGGTCAATTAAACAAATATGAAATTAATATATAATCAAATTCTTTGTTTTTTTGTCTTTATTTTATTTGTTTTGTCTTTTTTTAAATATATATATTTTAAATATGTTGTGTCTCCATGCAAAAATGTAATCCTTGATGGATTTTAATGTCATAAAGGTTAGGGGTTCCCAAACTGTTCAGCTCGGGACCCCCACAATCAGGGTGCAAAAGACTGGGGACCCCACTGTCCACACAAACATTTTCTGAAGAAAGAATAAGAACCAAGGTAAATTTAAATGGATTTAGCTAAACTTCTGTTCAAGATGAGCCAGAATAGACTCTGAAAAGAGAACTGGGTAACCATCAATGTGTGTTGTGAGTTTGGTGAAAATACAACATGAAAATTATATGAAAGTATATTTTATCAAACTAAGTGTTGTAGTATAACTGAGAGTTCATATATATGTGCTATGAGTTTTGATGGCACTACAACATGTTATATTAAAAACTTGAATGATGTATATAACCTGCTAGAGAAAACAAAGACCATCAGTGGCAATGTTGATTGATATATCTACAAATACAGTAATTAAAAAAATAAATAATTTAATTGTGTTTTTAGACCATCAAGGCCTTAATTAATATCACACCTGAAGAGAGACAGGAAGCGAGTGGAAGAGGAGCAGGGGATAACATGCAGCAGGGGACCATGCATTGGACTCAAGCCTTGGACCTCTGAGGGTAAGTTAATGAAAATGTGCATGACAATTAAATGCTCTTTATTGTAATGATTCAAAGTATAAAGTTTACTGAATAATGTTCTTTGATTGGACATAAGCGTATGTTATGAATAACAGTGAAAGATGCTGCATCCATTTTCCAGCAGGGGATAAATACTAAACCGCAGTGGGTTGCTTCTCTTAAAAAACCTTGCTTTTATAAGACGTGCTTTTTTTTAACTGATAACACAAGTTTTCAAAGGTTAAGTTTTGTAGGTAATCTTCATTCAACAGCGACTTGATCATTTCTCTGTGTCTCCACTTTGTATATTGTTTGGTAGCCATCGTCCCAGGCGTACAGCTGTTTCTCTCCAGGGTGGTAGTGGATGCTGCTGTGGCTGGTGTAGCGCTTCGGGAAGAACATCACAGGACTCTCATCACTGATGATGGATTTTACACACAAAGAAAGAGAACATTTTGCATGGATAATAAGTATCAAATCAATTAATATATTTTTTGAGAGAATACAGTACCTTGTATGTGGGCTACTGTATCTTGATGTCTGTAACAAACCTGTGGATGGTGTCATGGATGTCGAAGAGACACTGTATGGTGGAACGACCTCCATAACGTGTGTTGTATACCACATAGAGGGCTCCACATATAAGGAAGGCTCCCTCAGCATCACGACTTCTACATTGTGTATCCCAGGTGTACTCTACTGCCAAAGACCCTGAGATAGAAACAAAAAATGGACAAATTACAGGCTACTTTGGCTATGCACTGTATACATCTGTGTCTATGTACAGGGGTGGTGTGCTCTACCTTTATCCAGTTTGGTAATGATCAGGTTTCCTCCATACTCAGGGTCAGCATGGATGACCCACAGTCCAAGTTCATCCACAGCCAGGTCCAGGTAGGTGTTGGGGTTCAAACTGTAAACTGGTAGACGACCTCCTCCTGGTAGCAGCATATTGTCCACCACAGTACCATTCAACAAGTCGACCTTTTTCAATGGAAAAATATGAAAATTAAAAAAAGTCAAAGTTTCAATTTCTTTTCAGTACTTTCAGGCGTGTAACAAATGAATTGGATGGGTGCGAGAGTAAGATACTACAGCTGAAAGTATTTATGTGAAACTATATCATCTCATAGTGTTGCTCAAATTGAAAATGCTAATCAATAGTAAACGTTATATTTGATTACTCATGTTTATAATTTTAGGTATCTTATCTGATAGCTAGCTAATATTTCCTTATTGGAACTGCAGTTTGGCTGATTGGAATTCCATCATTGTTTGTAGGTATTTGGCCGTAAACCAAATTATTGGACGAAAGGATGCCATATTATATAAAGGTAAGGGATCACCAGTGTGTGGGATTTCATGGCAATCCATCCAACAGATTTCAAGATGTTTCACTTAGAGCAGAAATGACAACCTTATGATGACCTTTGCAGGAACATTAAAGGGTCACCAGAGTCAGTAGGATTTATTGCATAGCAGTTCTAGCAAGTAAGTAAGTAAGTAAAGTTTATTTATATAGCACCTTTCAAGAGCAGACGTCACAAAGTGCTTCACAATCAAACAAAAACAGATAATACAAGCAATTTCATAAAATCAAGTACAGACAGATCAAACAAAAGCAAGTCTGAACAGATGGGTCTTCAGCTGCTTTTTAAAAGTGTCCACAGAGGTCAAGGCTCTCAGTTCTGGGGGAAGACAGTTCCAGAGTTTAGGAGCCACAACCTCAAAGGCACAGTCTCCTTTGGTTTTTAGCCTTGTGCGAGGAACAACTAGCAGACCCTGGTCAGAGGACCTCAGGGACCTGCTGGTGTTATAAGGCCTCAGCAACTCAGCAACATAAGCTGGAGCCGAATCAGTGCATTGCAATCAGCAGTCAGTAACTATTGCCACACAATGTGAATTTCATGTGACCACTGAATAATCAAACAATTTATCCAATCCCTTTTATATTTTACACACCAAGTGTAAATTAACAAAAACTTTCTTAAAGCGTCAGCAATTTACAATATAAAGCTTTAGGCTTTACTTTACTCACACACCTTCAATATCTGGTTCGGTGTATCTGCCTTGTGGTAGTAGAGGAATCCGTTGTAGACTACATGACCGGTTCCCTGCCAGTGAAAAGGAAGCTGCAGAACCTTAGCTGGCAGTGCGGTGGTTCTCTCTGTGAAACTGTGCAGCGAAGCATACTCCAGCAGAGTGCTGTTACGGATTCCACTGAGCAAGTAGACCTAGGAGATTTACAGTAATGACCAGTAGAGAAATTAGTTAAATGTGTCTTGTGCAACTCAACTTATGGTAAATGGACTTGAGCTTGTATAGCGCTTTTCTAGTCTTCTGACTACTCAAAGCGCTTTTACAACGCATGTCACGGCCACCCATTCACACCAGTTCAAACACTAATGGCTGAGACTCTACCAACTGAGCCACAGAGCCCTTATACTAAATCATTCGTCATTCAAATACAGTGATGTGCTTAAAATATTAGTGCCACTTATAACTGCCTCTTAGTTTGGCCCCAAAGCATTGCATTTTTTTTAGCTATTTCAGTAAAATAATACATTGGGAAAAATCATAGTACGGAAAATAACTGCAATCAAAATGCAGCTGTATATGCTGATCTAGGGAGAATTCACCTTGCATCCTGTAGCTATCATCTGATGATGAAAGATTGGGTTGTTCAATGCATTGCCTGAAGCATAGACCTTTATCAAAGTAAAATTGTTATTGGATGACCACCACTCGGTCACACAAATTGTTTTCTTGCATACAGCCTGTGCTTTCTGAAATGCTAGTGGACAATTCCACTTGGACTACAAATGCAAAAACAGAACATTCCAATGCCAAAATCTGGTTCCTCACCAGCAGATTCTGCATTGTAATACTGTAAATAGAGATTGAGGGAAAAAAGTACAAGAAGACAAAACTGTTGAATTCTATCACCCCCCCTAAAAGAGAAGGTTATCAAACGACAGAGACTAGCTCCATGGTACAACTCAGAAACCCGTACTCTAAAACTAACGTCGCGTAAACTTGAAAGAGTGTGGCGCTCCACCAAAACGGATGAATCTCGTTTAATCTGGCAAGATAGTCATAATAAATATATGAAAGCTCTACGTCACGCTCGAGCTGCCTATTACTCGTCTCTAATCGAAGAAAATAAAAACAATCCTAGATACCTTTTCAGCACTGTAGCCAGGCTGACAGAGAGTCATAGCTCCATTGAGCCATGTATTCCTTTAGCCCTCAGCAGTAATGATTTTATGAGCTTTTTTAACGATAAAATTCTAAACATTAGAGATAAAATTAGTAACCTCCTGCCCTTACCCAGTGCAGATACCTCTGATATGGCAGAAACAGTTCTGAAACCTGATTTTAACCTCAACTGTTTTTCTCCTATTGACCTTTCAGAACTAAACTCAATTATTTCTGCGTCTAAACCGTCAACCTGTCTTTTAGACCCGATTCCAACCAAGCTGTTTAAGGAAGTCTTTCCTTTAGTTAGCAGCTCTATACTAGATATGATCAATATATCTTTAGTGGCAGGTTATGTACCACAGTCATTTAAAGTAGCCGTAATTAAACCGCTTCTTAAAAAGCCTACTCTTGATGCAGGAACTCTAGCTAACTATAGACCTATATCTAACCTTCCTTTTATCTCTAAGATCCTGGAGAAAGTGGTAGCTAATCAGTTGTGTGACTTTCTCCATGACAACAGTTTATTTGAGGAGTTTCAGTCAGGATTTAGAGTCCACCATAGCACTGAGACTGCTCTAGTTAAAGTAACGAATGATCTTCTTCTAGCCTCAGACAGGGGACTTTTATCTGTGAGCGTCCTATTAGATCTTAGTGCTGCTTTTGACGCGATTCACCATCAAATCATATTACAGAGACTAGAACAATTACTTGGAATTACAGGGACTGCTTTAAGTTGGTTTAAATCCTATCTATCAGATCGATCTCAGTTTGTACATGTTCCATGATGAGTCATCTATGCACACCAAAGTTAGCCATGGAGTGCCACAAGGATCAGTGCTTGGACAGATTCTCTTTACATTATATATGCTTCCTCTGGGTAATATTATGAGGAAACATTCCATACATTTTCATTGTTATGCAGATGATACTCAGCCATACGTATCAATGAAGCCAGATGACACCAATCAGTTATTTACACTAGAAGCCTGCCTTAACCCATTTAGACCTAAGGCTGTCTGAAAAAACACCCTCTAAAACCTAAGTAACGTTTGAAATCAACCTGCCCTAACCTGATGATTTCATTTATGTCTCAGCCTCTGTAACAGATAGAGACATCAAATTAAAAACATTTGGACGCTTAAACTCTTTGCTTTGCTTCCATCTCCCCCTATCCCATTTCCAAGCCCAGCGCAGTTTAGCAGATGGCTGTTCCGTCATGAGCCCGGGTCTGCCGAAGATTTCTGACCGTTAAAGGGAGTTTTTTCTTGCCACGCTATGACGGATTAAGCTGGGTCCTTGTAATATAGCAATAAGTAAGGTCTGTTACCTGCTTTTTGTAACATAGCAATGAGCATGGTCTTTTTACCTGCTCTTTTGTAATATTGTAACCAAGCTTTCTGGGTTCGTCGGACCTGATACACTTCATATGAAAAACAATAAAGCTGGGGATTGAACCCTCAACCTTCCGGTTGAGAGGCAACGACTCTACCAACTAAGCCAGAGCCGCTGTCTATTTATTGTAAATGGTCCACTACTAAATTATAATAATGCTCATTCCGCATCTTTAAAAATAACAGACCTTGGCTGATCCTTCAGAGGGATCCTTGAACCAACAACCGTAGGCATCTCCTGTCTTCTTCACAATCTTGAGAGACTTGATTTGACTCAGGGCTGTGTTGCAGTCTGGAGATATTGGAATGAAGAAAATGAAATGTTGGGTTTTTAATCCTTCCAATCATAATTAAAGTCATACATTTTTAGCCCTTATATCACACACACACACGCACGCACACACACACACACACACACACACACACACACACACACACACACACACACACACACACACACACACACACACACACACACACACACACACACACACACACAAATACACACACTGTATCATGACCAGGTGCACCTCCTACCCCTCTCAATTTTGATCCTGGCTTTCTTCTGTTGCTGGTCCAGTTCTGCAGCCTTTATCTGTTGTTCTAGCAGTGCCTCCTCCATCTCAATATTAGACTGGATGGGAATCTTATTTTCAAGATATTCCAACTCTCTCTCCACCCGATCTACACGGACAGACACACTGTCCACCTGGCTCTTTACCTCTGATCTATGGAGAAGTACAGTACAATTCTTAAAGTTTC